>CAHIKZ030001386.1:462500-517691 GCA_903632075.3 Acanthosepion pharaonis | reverse complement strand
TACATACATAAAATATACATACATAAAATATACATATATAAAATATACATACATAAAATATATATATATAAAATATACATAATATATATATATATAAATATAATATACATATAAAATATATATATAAAATATATATATATATATATATAAATATACATATATACATATAAAATATACATATATACATATAATATATAAAATATATATATATATATATATACATATATATATATATATATAAAATATACATATATATATATAAAATATATAAATATACATATATATATATAAATATACATATATATATATAAAATATACATATATACATATATAAAATATACATATATAATATATAATATATATACATATAAATATATATATATACATATAAATAAAATATATATATATATATATAAATATATATATACATATAAAATATACATATATATACATATAAATATATATATATATATATAAATATATATATAAAATATACATATATACATATAAAATATACATATAAAATATACATATATATACATATATATATATATATATATATAATATACATATAATATACATATATAAAAATATACATACATAAAATATAAAATATACATTATACTAGCAGCGTCTGCAAGCTTGATTCAAAATAGTACGACTAATACAGCAATCGCTATCACTTGATTTAAAAATATTTTTGTTTCCTTGTTTTTTAAAATGGTGCCTTTGCCGTGCTGATGTTGTTACATGCCTTACTACTTGCCTATCTCACACTGCCAACTTTTTAAGCTCTATAGTAAACATTAAATCTGTTACGAAAAAGAACAAACAAAATAAACACAATACAATCAGCTTTAAAAAACCGGAAAAAAATTTTAAGGTTGACCGATTGTCGATTTGCACTCTGTTTGGGGGGGGCGCTCAGAGTTGAAACTTCACATGATGACCCCCAATGGCCTCTTTATAAATCCGCTCAGGTTTTCGCTTAAAACCGACATGCGGTTCAGACGCAATTCTGGGCGTATCGGTTTTTGGGTTTTATCGATTTTCCGCGCTGTTTTGGGGTCCGTGGTCATGAAACTTCTGGACAACACTTCTAAAGGTAGACTCTAAGAGGGTGTCAAATTTGGACGAAATGCAATCATTCCTTCTGTATGCAGAATTTTTTTCGATTATCGATTTTTTCAGAACCTGATTCCGTACTCAAAAATTGGACTCCATCATGTACTTACGGCAGCCATTTGCAAACTTGTGTTGAAAACCGCATCGAAATCGGGTGAGAAATGTGGCCTGGACGAGGTAACAACGCCCACGACAGACACACAACATGAGAAATATAGATAGTAGATATATATAATTTGATGTAATATATATATATATATGTAATGAATAAGCATCTATTAACAGTCAAACCATGAAGAGAACTTAACAACTTCTAATGCAACCTACTCTGGAAAATGGCTGAAGAAGTATATAATACTAGCTTCAGACCAATGGATAATTTTATTTTCTTTGGTCAAATCAATGGAAAAATTTAAGAGAATAAATCCATTGGTATATAATCCAAGTGGATCCCAATAATATGAAATATTAAAGCTGATCCACAAAAAGAGCTCCATGTATTTATTAGAAACAGAGCATATAAATTACATGAGGCTTAAATTCCTGAAGTCTAGGTACCACAGAGGAAAGTTTCTCAGAACAATTAGCACAAAAATATTTACATGAAAGGTACAATAAATATAATGGTGAGAAAGTGACTGAAGAAGAGATGCCATGACAGGACAGATAACATTGCAGATTCTTTTGATTTTTAAAGTAAATAAGGTTCACTTTGTACAAGGCCTGAGGGCCACTCAAAGTAGGTTATGTTAAGGGATAGTTTATATGGATAGGAGTTTGAATGGAAGTTAGTTCTTGCCGATTGAATACAGAGGGAATCTGGGTGGTTTGCTATTAAACTCTGACACAAAGAAAATAAAAAATAAATATAGCTCTTCTTTTTAAACTGCTGAATGAAACCCAAATGAAAACAAAAAAAAAAAAAAAACAAAAAAAAAATCAAAGTTAAAGGGATTAAGTGAAGATAATTGTTATTTATTACTAATGCTGAAAACATGAGTAATTCTAAGAACAAATTTTGTTTAATAAACAAAGCAGGGAAATTGATTTTTTTTTGTTTTTTTTTCTCCCAAACAAGGCAATAAAGCCACTAAGGTGTTAGAGAATAGGAGAAAAAAAGAAAAGAAAAGAAAACATGAGAAAGAGAGAAGAATAAAATAAAACAACAAAGACAACGGAAGATAATTATCGACATTGCATTTAAATTTTAGAAAATTGAACTTGACTGGAAGGCAAGAAGTCATAAGAGAGTTCCACAAGTGAGAAGAGTGAAAAAACTGTTAGCATAATACGTACGGTTATATATAGCCTTGTTGTTCTTTAAGGGGGGGTGGGAATTTGAAAATGAGTTTGTAACAGAAATTTTGAGTGAGTTAATACATACGGTTCATATACAATATTCTTACATAAAAATATTTGTGTGCATGTAGATGTGTAATTACATCAATGTGGAGGTCAAAAACTGCTACAATTGAAAGAAAAGAGGAAAAAACAGAAAAAAAAAAGAAAAACAAAAAAACAAAAGAGGTGAAAAAAAAAAAAAAAATGAAAAAAGATAAATAACGACATTCTACACATACAAACATATGGTTGATGCACAATTGCACTATGAAAAGTGCATATATAAAAAAAAAAAAAAAAAAAAAAAAAAAAATAAGCAGTCATATATATATATATATATATATATATATATATATATATATATATATATATATATATATATAATATACATACATGAGAATCTATAAGAAATGTTTCATTAAATAATTTAGATAAGTTTTGTTTACTTATTTCCCTCTCAAATTCATAAACAATTTTCTTATTATCCTTAAAGGAAGAAAATTTCAGTGTTTATACATGTTCATTTATTCTGTGTACTTTCGATATTAGGATCATCGAATCACTGGGGTATTGTCTTTTCTAAGACAAACATTGCTAACGCAGTTGATATTTTTTTTTTAAGACAACGATATGGCCAGGTGATTGCATTTAGCATGAAACAGACTATTGCCACTGGGTGCAGATGTTAATATCCACTTTTATATTTACATAAAGTGCTTAGTATCAGAGATAGTTTAACTAATAAACGTAACTTTAAAACTATATTTTATCATATATCCTATCACCTGATAAGACGCATCAAAACACGACTGCAATTGTGTAGCGATTTTGACATGTTTTTGGTGGAATATCCCAAAATAAAAAATTTCACACACACACACACACATATATATATATATATATATATATTAAAAAGAAGAGAAGAGAGGTGCTGCAAGCGTTTCTGGTCTCGTGAGAATATTTAACATTGAAAAACATAAAAGAGAAAAATTAATTATTTTTAATAATATGTGGAAATCTCCGCCTTTTACCTGAAGACTGTCTCGAGACCAGAAACCCGTGTAGTAAAATTATGGAAAATAAAGCATAATATTTAAAAAAAAAAAAAAAAAAAAAAAATCCACATTACAGCCAAAAACGTTTGCAGCACCTCTCTTCTCCTCTTTTTAATATACATACTTTTCTCTCGTTGGAACCATTACAACCTCTTTCTTATATATATATATATATATATATATATATATGTATGTGTGTGTGTGTGTTAGTAAGACAATATTTTTTATAAATACTGTAAAATTTTAAAATTAAAGGATAGTACTTTTGCATATATACAGTCTCACGTTCTAAGGAAATTTAAGTTCATGCCTTTTAGGCTTTCTGCACATGAATAGGAATTCACTTTTGAATCAGTTATCAAGATTTTAGAGATGCTTTAGTGGAGGCCAAAAAAAGATTGGGAACCACTGATAGTAATTTCAACTGTAATTATTTCATCCCAAGCAAGGTAATAAAGCCACTAAGACGTAAAGGGTTAATAAGTATGAAAAAAAAAAAAAAAAAAAAAAAAAACAACTTTAGAAGGAACATTAAAAGAGAAATTAAAATGACAGAAGATAATGATCGACATTTAAATATTTGTAAATCAAAATTTACTAGAAAGCAATATAAGCTGGGAAAGAATTGTGTGTGGGGGGGGGAGAGAGAAAGAGAGCAAGACAGACACACAATGACAAACATGTATAATATACACTATATTGATGTCAGTAAGAAGACAGACATTTTTTTCTTACCTACTTATATATCTTAAATAAAACAAGAAAAAAGTACTTGGGAAATTGATGACTCAATGTGTAACAGCCAATGAAAAGTGTTTAAAAACCAGGCAACCATACAATTTGAGCTGTAATTTGAACTAGACCATATTGTGGAACATTTATTTTTTAAAAGTTAAAAAAAGAAATTGAGAATCAAATATTTTTTTCAGATTTAAAAAAAAAAAAAAAAAAAAAACATACAAACAAGACAAAATAAAAGTATCTGTCTATATCTCCGAGATGAGGTATTATAATTATTTGCACTCAGTAACCCTTTGCATCTTAGTGGCTTTATTGCCTTGTTTGGATTGATTTTTTAAAAAAAGCATTATAAAAAGTGAGATCTTTTTGGAACTTGTAAAACAATGTCATTATTTTACTTGCATTATTCAGACTATTATCCTCATCTTAATTGCCATATTCACAAGGT
This sequence comes from Acanthosepion pharaonis, assembly GCA_903632075.3. Taxonomy (NCBI): domain Eukaryota; kingdom Metazoa; phylum Mollusca; class Cephalopoda; order Sepiida; family Sepiidae; genus Acanthosepion; species Acanthosepion pharaonis. The sequence continues at coordinate 512,981 of CAHIKZ030001386.1, read as the reverse complement.
TTCAGCCATTGTACACTCTGGCCTTCTTCAGGTCATTGGATCTCTGAGATGAGTAATTATGATTACTAGCATTATTTACAATCATTATGATTGACTGCATTATTTAGGCCAGTGCATACAACGATCGAAACGTTGTGAATATGGAATGAAGACAATGACAACAGTCCGAATAATGCAAATAATGCAAGTAATAACCTCATGACAGAGATATTGAAGAATTGGTACAGATCTGATATACCAAAAATATGGAGATAACTAGAAAAATCTCACCAGAAGCTGGCAGAAATTTCAAACTAAGGCCGGAGCGTACAACGGCCGAGATGTGAATATGGCAATGAAGATGAGGATGACAGTCCGAATAATGTAAATAATGCAAGTAAAATAATGACATTGTTTTACAAGTTCCAAAAAGATCTCATTTTAAAAAAAAAAAAAAAAAAAAAAATCAAGCCAAACAAGGCAATAAAGCCACTAAGATACAAAGGGTTACTGAGTGAAAAAGAATAAAGAAAAAAAATTATTGAAGGGCAAAACCAATAAAAGAAGAGGAATCAAGAAGACAATAGATAATATTTGATTAATTTCTTTTTACAGTTCTTGCAGGTTATTTAAAGCCAGAAAATATTTTTAGACTGTAAGAATATTTGAGGGGAGGGTGAGATAATAATTGTTTTATGATATAAGTTTTACTACCCATGGCTGGAGAGAGAAGAGGTGGATCTATACCTTTCCCAAGGGTATTTGCGCATAAGTGAATATAAAAAAAAACAACTTTGCCCGCCAATTCAGAGCCATTACATGACTTGCACATTCAGCATCTGACTTCCCAAGCGGTCACCCAGGCTCAACGTTACTTAACTTCATTGAATATACGGGAACTGGTATTTCAACATAATGCAGCCATAAGCCCTCGGAGTGAGAACAATAGAAAAGTAATCAGGAAGACAGCCGATAACGATTGAAATTACATTTAAATTTCCGAAGATCAAAGTTGGCTGGAAAGCAAGAAGCCAGAAGAGAGTTCCAAAAAACGAGAAAAGAAACGGTTTGCATAGAACTTACGGTCACATTTCAACTGTAAAATGATAAGACCTAACAGCCAATCTAGTACTGCTCTTAAATTCATAAAATCTAAGTAGTAAAGTTTATCTGATCAATTACCATGGAAGTATTTATAGAAAAAACTTTGGGTAAACTACATTATGGTGGTCAGAAAGTGACTTAAGCTGAGATGCCAGATCATGACCAATAATATTGCAGATTAATCTCTGGATCTACAAACTTCCCTTACAACAAAATCAGCTACTAAAATTGCTGAATCATTGATACCAGTCCTCTTAATTCTTTCAGGACATGGCAGATCGTGGCTATCCATAGTTTCAGATGAAACATTGTAAGCCTCTCATTAATCTATCTATTTTCATGGAGAATGTTTTGACATGTTACATCCATTAATTCCACTAATTCTAACCTTCACGGCAAAGACTCGTCACATCTCATGCATGGCAGTGATCTCCCTTTGTATTCCATTAGTGAAAACTAAGTTCTACTCAAGCAACTACTCCCAAGAGGATACTTTCCTCATCACTACAATCTTAACCTGTTCAAATCTAGAGTCAACGGGTACCTTTTCTGCATATCCTCATAATCTGTGCCTCTTAAAACAAACTCCTGCAGTGACTATCTACTTTGAGTGGGTCTTGGGCCTTATATAGCGTAAACCTTATTAAGAAAAAAAAAAAAAAAAAAAAACCCACTTCCTCATCTGTCTGTATTTCCGAGATGAGCTATTATAATTATTTACATTTACATTGTTCCAACTGTTGTCCTCATCTTTATTGACACATTCACAATGTTTCAACCATTGTACGCTCTGGCATTCTTCAGGATCTGACTATATTGAGTTGAGGTATTGGAACTACTTTCACCATTTACATTGTTTTATTGTGTCAGAATTTTGTAACAAATCCTTTAACTCATGGGAGGGGGCAGAGATCGATCTAATTCCATGTACCGTACCTTTAGATGTCTATGTCAGTTAATTCACCTTGACAAGTTTTTGTTCTTTCCAATCCAATTTTTTCTGTTCTCTCTGCTGAGGCCAAGGATTGAACTCCCAACTCTTTGGGTCAAGTCACTTTTAGGATCAGTCAACCAACACTTTTATCCATTGGGCCATGTGTAAAGGGCCCAGTTCAAAATTACAAATATCACCTGAAGAAGGGCAGAGTGTAGAACAGCCGAAACGTCGTGAATGTGACAATGAAGGAAGACAAAGGTAAGAACATTGTAAATAAATGAAATTCCTTTTTGTCCCTTCCAGTCCCAACGTTTGATTCACGTAAACTTGATAGGTAGATTACTGACTATTTCCCTCAATAAGTTCTGTGAGTGTTAAATTTACCAAACACTCTTTTCTTGTTATGTTTCCCAGAAATTTCAATGGGCTTTTTTCTAATTCTAAGTACAAGTGTCCTTTTTGTACCCATTTTCCTTAAAACTTCCTTACTGTTCACATGTTTCAGCTAAGGTATTCTCAGCATCCTTCTGTAATTAACCTCCTCTGTTGCCTCAAGTATCCTAATCATCTTAAAAAAAAAAAAAAAAAAAATTCCCAGCATTCTTTGCAATATAGGAGGACTGATATTACATAATAATTCAGTATTCTTTATTTGTTTCTCAGAAAATTTTCCTATTTTTTAATACTTTGCTTAGCTTTAGGAAAGCATCTTGTGCTATTGCCATACACCTTTGGATTTCTGAATCAGATTTTCCGTCGTCTGTGAGAGTAAATTTCTTTACCTGGCTTGATTTTTATGTTTCCAATTTGTAAATACCATGGACCGAACACGTAGACAACAGTGAGGTTTTACAGAAAATGGAAACGCTTATACTTAACATCAGGAAGAGAAATTTCTAGGGCACATAAGAAAAGAAGGCTTGGAAAATCTGATACACACAGGACAGGCAAGAGGAAAACAATGCATAACATAATTAGAAAAAGGAGTATGGCAGAACAGGGTTTGGGAGAAATAACGAAAAAGACAAAATTTGTTATAGGCTATGAAGGACAGGAAATTGTGGAGAGCCATGATCGCCTATATCCTGAAAGTACATGGCACATATAGAAGATTGAATTAATCCTGAAGACACATTAAAAAAAAAAACTATTTAAATTATTCAGACTATTGTTCTCATCTTTGTCGCCATATTTATTACAACGTTTCGGCCATTGTACGTTCCAGCCTTCTTCAGGTGGTTGGAATGTCAAACTGAACCCTTTATTTCGCTCACTGAGGTAGACGGTTCTTGTTCCACGTGCCATGTTTAATGGATGTCAGTTATCAGCTATCTCCTGTTAATTCTCCACTGCTTTAACCGGGTATTGAACTCACACTCTTTGGGTCCTGTCACTGGATCTAACCAACACCTTTATCCACTGTGCCATGGAACAAGAACAGTCTACCCCAGTGAGCGAAATAAAGGGTTCAGTTCGACATTCCAACCACCTGAAGAAGGCTGGAGCATACAACAGCTGAAACGTTGTAATAAATATGGCGACAAAGATGAGGACAATAGTCCGAATAATGTAAATAGTGTACATAATACCTCATTTCAGAAATATAGACATATAAGTCTTTTTCTGCAAAAATTTAAACAGATGAACAGAAGAGAAAAGGTGTTGAAATCTGGGATTCAATTTTCACACAAATTCCTACAATTTGTGCCTTAGACAAAAATAAAAATTGGAAACATCTTGGATTTTACATGCATGTGAATGTACTTTTATCAGTCTATCGAACGGGAGCGTGTATATACTGAACGTGGAAATTAACGTAAAAATCGTGGCTAAACTTCGTTGGTGTGGGGGGAAAAGACAAAAACGGAAAAAGCCAGATGACTTGACAAAAATTAAAAAGATCGTAAACAGAAAAAAAAAAAATGTCTTCGTTACAGGATATTGGATTAAGTTACATTATTACAATATTGAATAAAATCAAGATTGTGTTGTACCAATTTTCAGAGCGGGGTGGGGGCCTACATGATCCACACCCCACAAAAAAAATAAAGAACTTTTTCTCTCCCTTTTTTTGCGTTGATATTTGCGTCTTTATTTATGGATATTTTTGGCTAATTATTAAAAATATAAGCCATTTTTTTTATTATTTTAAACCTATATAATCATTGTTCAAAGATCTCCCTCACCAATCGATTTTTTTTTTTTTTTTTTCGGCCCTACCCACCAAATTAGATTTTTCGTTAAAAACACAAATTTGTGTGAGGGTTTCACCAACCCACCTTTATGTAGGTTGGTAATTTTCACCCCCACCTTTAATCAATTGAAATCAAAAACCTTACGAAGGTGCGTCGTCACACCTTGAATAATAATGTCTCTCAAGTCAACAAATGTTTTCTTTTATTATTCACTGTCTTGAGAAATTTAAATGTTGAAGATTACGTAATATTCAACATTTTTTTTAAAATTGGGGCAAGAATAAAAAATAAAAAAAATGCCCGCACCCTTAGAGAAAATAGAAAAATGAGGAAAAACGAAGTTAATTTTAAAGAAAATAAAAGTAATTTTTACTTAAAAGTGAAAAAGCTAAATAAAAGTTTATATTACAAACTAACAGTGTTACTGTTAAGTTAACACTAAAAAACGGATTTTTATTTGTTTTGATTATCTGATAAATAAAGTAAAATTGAGACTAATTCTTTACGTGATTTTTAAACACTTTTAATTTTACTTTTCAAGTTCAAGATTTTTTTAAAATAAAATTTTTTCTTTCTTTTTTTACTAATCAATTGCAATTGTGAGAGTGGTCTTACTTAAATCGTCAAATAAAAATATAAATTAATCAATTTAAAATAAAAATAAATAAAAATCAATTTAATCCATTTAAAAAAAAAAAAATAAAAGTCAAATATTTCTTTAAAAAAAAAGAAAAACTTAAAGAAAAAAAACCTACTTTTAAAGTTTCAGGAAAAAAAAAACAACATTTTGAACATAATAGAGAAAGTATTTGATTTCATCAACACAAAAGCTTGAAATAAACACTCAAGGAAATTGAAAACTTACATATGTAACTTTGCCTCATAAACTGTTTTAAAAATTTTTATAAATAAATTCATTTATTAATATAAAAAAAAATAAGTTTAAAAACACACGTAAAAGCAAACGATTCGACGGCATGACAGAAAATTACGAGGAAAAAAATCGTGTTTCTAGGTAACAATGTTATCTATAAAAACTGAAACAGAACAGGTGTTAAATGTAATTAAAGGTGAGTTGTTAAAAGAGATGAAACAAAAAACTGATAGATGAGAAGAAGTACCTGTGAGTTTTTTTTTTTATCACGTAGTCTTTGTAATGTTTCCTTCTTCTTTTTTTTTTTTCTTTTTTTTTAAAGTAAAATCCGGAGTTTGTTCTTTGAAAAAGTAATTGAAAAAAAAAATCTCTGAAAATTATCATGTGAAAAATTTCTTTTCAAAAAGCACTTGAAATGATTCGTCCCTGAGCGTGAACAACTAGTAGTCATGACCTGCTTACGTCACGTGGTCAATTCAACCCGCAATTAAATAAAGAGACACCTTTCTTCATACTAAACAATGAAAACTGAAACACTTATTTCCATATATGTATATATATATATATATATATATATATATATGTATGTGTATGTGTGTGTGTGTGTGTGTGTTTATAAAAAGCTAATAGGAATGGAAAAAAAATTTTTCAAAAAAATTTCAACCTCAAAATTAAACAGTAAATAAGAAATTTTTTTTAAGTATCAAAATTTCTTTATTTTCAAACATTAATAATAAAAATCGATTTATGTTGGGACATTGTTTTTAATTGTCAGTTGAATCAAAATCTCAATAACGTTTCTGCCTGTTAATTTAATTGAAAATGACCTCAATTCAAATTTATTCAGAAGTTAAACAGAACTGAACAGATAGACAAAGATTTTTTTCTGGGTCGTATTTTTTATTTTTTAGCCCCTTCCTTAGGGTTCACGTTTAGGGCCCGAAAAATATCAATTCCTAAATCTTAAGACTTTTTTATATTATGAGGTAAAAAATATTTTAAAATTTTGTCAAAATAAAACTCTTTTTTCTTTTTCCATTTTTTTTTTTTTTTTTTTTTTTTCTCTTTTTATATTTCTTTTCATTCTAACTTTTTTTTTTTTTGGTTTAACTTTTTCATTTTTTTCATTTCAATTTTTTTTTTTTTTTCTTCAATAAAAATTTTCTTTCTTTATTTTTTTTCTTTTTATTTTGGTAGATTTTTCTTTCTTTTAGTTTTCTTTTCCTTTTGTTTAGTGAAGAATTTTCTTTTTTTTTTTCTTTTTTCTTTCTTTCTTTTAAAAATTTAAAACTTTCTTTCTTTCAAATTTTTCTTTTTTTTTTTTTCTTTTTTTTGTTTTTCAATAAGATCCTTTCCAAAAAAAAAATTTTTTTTTCATCTCTCTTTGGAAAATTCTTTCTTTTTTTTTCAGTCTTTTTGAAAAAAAAAAAAAAACAAAAAAATCTTATTCTTTCTTTTTCTTTCTTTTCTTTCTTTTTTTTGCTTTCTTTCTTTCTTTTGTTTTAAATTTCAAAGGAATTTCTTTTTTTTTTTTTTCTTTTGTTTTTTTCTTTTTATAAAGGGTTCTTTTTTTTATTTTTTTTATCTTTTTTTTTTCTTTTTAAATTCTTTTAACATTTCTTTCTTTTTATTTTTATTTTTTTTTTTTCTTTTGAGAATTTAAACATTGTTTTTTTTCTTTTTCTTTTTTTCTTTCCAGTAAATTTAAAGGAATTCCAAAATTTATTTTTTTTTTCTTTCAATTTTAAAAATTCTTTCAAAACAAAATTTCTTCTTTTTTTTTTCTTTTCTGACTCTTTTTTTATTCTTTTTCTTTTTTTTCTTTTTGATTTCTTTCTTTCTTTTTTTATTTTTTTATAAAATTTTTTTTCTTTCAATTTTTCATTGAAGATTTATTTTTTTTTTCTTTGTTAACTTTAAAAATTCCTTTCAGAAATTGATTTTTTGTTTCTTTTCTTTTTTTTTTCTTTCTTTTAATAACTTTTTCTTTCCTTTTCTTTCTTTCTTTTTTTTTATTTTCTTTTCATTTCTTTTTTCTTTTTTCTTTTTTTTTTTTTTTTTTTTTCCAAAGAAATTTTTTTTTTTCTTTTTTTTTCTTTCTTTCTTTTTTCATTTTTTTTTTCTTTTTTTCTCTATTTTTTTTTTTCTTTTTTTTTTTTTTTTTTTTGAGGATTTGATTAAAAAGATTTAGAAAATTTTATTCCCTTCTTTTTTTTTGAATAAATTTTTTTAAAAGGATAAATATCCTGTCAACCACCCTTCCAAAGGGTTCTTAAATTATTATATAAATCTTACTATCATTAATACTGTTAATTTTGCAATGGATTTAAACTGAAAAGGCTGTGCAATTTATCAAACAATTTTTAATAAAGATATTTTTTATAGTAAATGTTTAGTGTAATATAACATCTATGGAGATTTTATATATGTTTTCAGAATTTTCCTATATACCAATAAATCTCCTAAAGTTTTTATATTATTATATGAATTTCACCCCATGAATATATGAAAACTTTCCCAAAAGTGAATTTTTGTTAATAATAAGAAATAAAATTTATGAAACATGGAATTTAAAAAAAGAATTAATTATCTATTAAAAACTAAATAACCCGTTAAAAAAGAACATTTAAAAAACCATTTAAAATAATCATCGTAGCAGTGGTGTGTCAAGGGTAAGTTAACCTGACAGAGTCCATACATCTTCAGGTTAGTTTTAAATTCAGGGTCTTCCTTCTCCTATACTGGTTGCTACTTCTTGACAAAGGAGCCCAACATATCTGCTAAAATTTAATTAAATTGAAAAAATTAAAATCAAAATATTTTTTTGAAAGTTTGCAATGCACATGGACAAAATTCATACACACCTTGCCGATTTCTTTTTTCTTTGAGTGTTTTTTATTATTTATCAGCACATTTAAAATGATTCAATTAACATGTAAAATTATACAAGGCATAAAATACCCAACCCACTGTAAGGATACAAAAAGCAATCATCTCTCTTTGGTCCAATAAGGCAAAATGGATCAATATATTTTTTCAATTCATTTTTTAATGATTTCATATTCATACAATTTTTGAAAATGTAGTTTATAAAAAATCAGTCGATTTAATTTGAAGCCAAACTTAATGAGGTTTATTTCTTTAGCCAATTTTACCGCACAGCCTGGGCCAAGTCTTTTTGCAGCTTTAAAGTTCACGGTGCCATTTCCTTTAAAAAATATATCTTATCCAGATATAGAAAAATTTTTTATTTCGATTCCTCAATTTTTGTTCAACCCCAGAATCGCAATCCCCATTCATCAGAATATGTCCTCACCTGGGACATAGTTTAGATAAATCCAAATCGTTTGAATTTGAGTTTAAACAACAATTCTTCTCCAGAAACACAAAAGAATCTCCATATTATATGTAAGATCCTTCCTTTTTGTTCTCTTTTCACTCTGCTTGACTGTGTAGAAATACGATATATTATTTTCTAAATAGGACACATCTATTTTGTATATATATTTATTTTTTAACATTTAAAACAACATGCCTTTTTTGATACACAAAACCAGAAAATTTTCGTTGAAAACAATTATTGTTAAAAATATTTAAACAATAAAACAAAACTAAAAATTCTTTGAGCAATATATACATAAAATAGTTGAAACCTAAACCTGAACAAACTAAACTACGAAATTGGAAATAAAACATTCTTTAATAAATATAATAACAATTTTGCCATTGGTTTATACCAACGGCTTTTTTTCATTTTACTTATCGTTTTTTTCAACGCAAGGTCATGTTTTGTTATTTTTAATTTTGCGGTGCGAGTTTGTTTTTTAAAATATTTTTTATTTTGTGTGTGTAAACTATCATTATTGTTTTGTCCGTGTATTGTTTAATATATTGAAATTTTAATTATAATCTTTTTAAAATGGCTATTTTTGAAAATTGGATAGGATTAAAAATAATTATCAATATTGTATGATATTTCATCTTTTCAATGATAATGTCAATAATGTATATTTTAATTATCAGACAATATGAAATTAATTTAAAATTCAAATAAATAGACAAAACTTGTCTATTATTTAATGAAACATGCATCAAAAAAAAAAACGGCGCCTAAATACACAATTTATATATATATATATATATATAATGGACTCTCCCGTCGGTTTCGACGTATGAGGATCTGACAGCTTAATTGATTCAGTTATGAAATTTTGTGCGATAATCTTAAGTGGCATTTAAGACCCGCTAGTGATTTACAAAGGAGGCCACATATGGAGCAAGAGTGAGGATTGTGAGATGAGATCACTGTTAGATTGGCTGACCTTTTTAGATCTTGCTCTCGCTTCTTGAAGATGATTCAGTCAAGCAGATTGTAAACTGCTGTGTCTACTAAAACACGTTGATCTCCATTCTACCCCCCAAGGCTAAGCGCTCAAGGGTTGTATGTGGTATATTGACAGCTGACAAGTTGCTTTTCAGCTTGTCTTTGTATCTTAGCCATGGGCGTCCTACATTCCTGTAGCCCTGATCTAACTGGCTGTACATTAGGATCTTGGGTATCCTGTCATCAGACATTCTCAAGACATGACCAGTCCACCGTAACTGAGACTGTATGAGAAAAGTCTCGATTCCTCCAATATTACACCTGTTAAACAGGTCTACGTTAGATGTCCTATCTTGAAGGTTAACTCCACAGATTGCACGCAGACAGCTTTTATGGAAAACATCCAGCTGGCGTATATGGTACCTGTATGGAGTCCACGACTCTGAGCCATACAAAAGGATGGCAAGGACAACAGCTCTGTAAACCCAAATTTTCGTATCCAGTCGAATACCCTGCTCATTCCACAAGCGATGGCGAAGTTTGCCGAAAGCACTGGTAGCCTTAGCAATCCGATGCATGATTTCATCATCTAAAGTTCCACTGTAGTTGACTTTGCTACCAAGATAGGTGAAAGACTTTACATAGTTCAGGGCTTTGTCTTCTACTTTCAATGGTCTCTCTGGAAATTTGTAGACTGGTGGTTTTTGTTTCTCACCACAGAATTGCTTCGGAGTAGGACAAGGTTGGTGCACTACTTCAGTTTTCTTTATGCTAAGTGTAAGACCAAATGCTTTACATGCAGCAGAGAAACGATTTATTAGATGTTGGGCCTCCTCAAAGGATGTCGCTACAAGAGCAGCATCATCAGCAAACAACAAATCATGAATAATTTGCGTACGGTGGGTCTTGGCTTTGAAGCGCTGATGATTGAAGAGACCACCAGTTGTTCGAAACTGAAACTTGACGCCACTCTCTGTGTCTGCAAATGCATATTTCAGCATCACCGAGAAGAAAAGGGCAAAAAGGACAGGGGCCATGACACAACCTTGCTTGGTGCCATTTGTGACATCAAAGGATTCTGACATCATACCATCAGACACGATATTAGCTTTCATTCCTTCATGAAAGGAGATGATGACCTTTAGCATGTTTTCTGGGATGCCGAGTTTCCTCAAGACTTGCCAAAGAGCCTCTCGATTCACAGTGTCAAAGGCCTTCGTCAAGTCCACAAACACCATGTACAACTCCTGGTTTTTCTCACGAACCTTCTCTGCAACTTGACGAAGAGAAAATATCATGTCAATGGTGCCACGACCCGACCGAAAACCACACTGCGATTCAGGATAGATGTCGTCAACAAGGTGTATAATGATTCTGTTTAGAATCAGTCTAGCTAGGATTTTGCCTGCAATTGAAAGTAGTGATATCCCCCGATGATTATCACAGACACACCTGGAACCCTTGTTTTTGTAGAGGTGTTTGATAGAGGCGTCTTTATAATCCTGTGGGACACAGCCTGCCTTCCATATCTCCACGAAAAGGAGATGTAACTTTTTTACCAACTTTTGGCCACCATGCTTATACACTTCAGGTGGAATAGGATCCTTAGGAGTAGGTGATTTTCCAGATGAGATTTGCTTGATGGAGTCAATTACCTCTTGATAAGTAGGTTCAAAAGACAACTCCGGAATTTCAGGATTTTGCTCAATTGATGTGATGGCTTCCTCATCAGTAACCGAAATGGTGTTTAACACAGTTTCAAAATGCTCTTTCCAGCGATCTAAAATGTCTGACTTATCCGTCAAGAGAGTTTCACCATCTGCTGTGGAGATTGGAGCAACACCACTTTTCTGAGGACCGAAAATGCTCTTGAGGCCAGCATAGAAAGCCTTTAGATCCTTTCTATCTGAAGCTTCTTGGAGTTCAGTGGCCTTTCACTCTTTCATGGCTCTGAGAGTTCGTTGAACCTCACTTTTGCACTTCTTGTAAGCGATCTTCTTATCGGACGAGTTCTTGTCTTCAATCCATGCTTTATGAGAAGAGTGCAATTGATCTATAAGTGCTGAACCTCTGTATTATTGTCATCAAACCAGTCTTGATGTGTACGATGTGGCAGGCCGAGCACCTCCAAGGATGTAGAATATGTTGCATCATGCAGAGCCTTCCAAGATGATTCGATATCATTGGTAATGTTTACAGAATCAAGTGCAGTATCATGTTTGTCAGAGAGCTCAATTTTCGTTTCAGTCGATTTAAGAAGTAGTACGTTAATGCGCATGGACACTGTAGATTTTATAATCCTTCGCTTTTGCAGATGCAGTGTAGCTTTACCCCGAAGTAGATCGTGATATGACAGATAATATGTGTGGAATGAAGGCGTTATCTTAAAATCTTTTATCTCGTCTTTTGGTGATGACGTAGTCGATCAGATGCCAGTCTTTCGAACGAGGATGCATCCACCTGGTCTTAGGACAGCTGGGTTGCTGGTAGAAGGTATTAGTGATACTAAGCTCAAATTCCTTGCAGCTAGTGAGAAGGCGTAATCCATTGGAATTCACATGACCAATACCATGGTGACCTTAAACGCCATTCCAAGAATGATAATCATTGCCAACACGAGCATTGAAATCACCTGTAAGGACTAATTTATCCTTATGTTGGACTTTGGAGATGACATGCCGAAGGAGATTGTAAAAATTATCTTTTTCTTCATCTGAAATATCTAAGGTTGGCGCGTAGCAGCTAACCATCGTTATACGGGTGTTGCACTCCAGATTAAGGGTTAATTCCATTATGCGATCGGATACACCTTTAGGTAAGGAAGGCAGTGAGCTAGCAAGGTCTGACTTGATGGAAAAGCCAACAACAGACTGGTGTGGCTCTTTCTCAGTCTTGCTAGCCCATAAAAATACGTATCCGCCTTTTTCTTCGCTAAGCTGAGAATTACCAGCCAGACGTGTTTCACTATTGGCCGCTATGTCGATGTTATATTTCTTCAACTCAAGAGAAACAAGAGCTGTTTTACGCTCTGGTGCAGAATCATAGTCTTGAAGAGTGCCAACAATCCAGGATCCAAAATGGAAATTCTTTCATGCTGTTTCGACTGCTTTATTGAATAACCAGATAGCTGCAGAGGATGCCAAGCCTCTGTGTGAGTAAGCAATGTTTAGGGCTTTTTTTATCGCCCCCTGCCCATAATAGGGAAAGCATTGGAATCCTAAATATGGCTGCTTTGTCACCGATGGAGGACACATACATCAGAATTGCTCATGGGTTTGTGAAAGAACGGTCATCACCCATCGGTCTGCCACTGTGTAGAGCTCAGCTAGAGCCTTCCAGTAATATCTTTTACCTGACCCCGTCGCCTTCACTCACTCGCCAGCGGACCTTGCAAGTGAACTTTGGATAAGAACGAATCAAGGTAAACCGCCAGAAAACCCCCACAAGTGATTTGATTAAAGTGGTGAAGGCTTTTGCAGAACCATCCATACTTTTCGGAACTATTGATACACTTAGTCGGTGCAAATAAATGCCACAGACGAAGCAGACAATATACCTCAGGCTGTTCGTTTAAGAGTTTTGCGTCTCCTTGACCAATCGTGTTCTATAACACTAAAGAGCTTGGTCAGCCCTGGTGGACACTATTTGTCCATAGCTGGGATCCTAACAGGTGCTACCACCCCAAGTCAGGGCGGACCTGGGAACAACAGCAATTAAAAAAACAGTTCCACTATCCTCAAATCCTCCAATCCCCCGATATATATATATATATATATATATATATATATATATATATATATATATATATATATATATATAGTTTTGTGTATGTTTTAGTACTATAAAAGTCTCTCCGAGAACAAAGCATGTTTGTCGTTCCTTTCCCTTTCAGTCATTCCATATCTTCCGCGTGAAATACGGTGTTATTATATCATGGATATACTAATGCCCATAATGGGGGAAATTTAACAGGAGACTAAATCTTCCTTCCCTGGCCTCACCTGTTAAAGAAAATTTTATTTACGAATCTGAATGATAAAATCCTTTTCCTTATTATTCTTTTAATCATTTACGTTCTTCTTCTTTTGCCGTGTTCCTTCAAGACGTGGGTGATCACGTTCTCCACAAGTTCCTATCCTTTATCGCATCTCTCTTCCATATCTCTCTCATTATACCATTTTCAAAAGTATTTTAAATTAGTTTTAACTAATGTATGTAGATAATGTTCATAAATAATGCACATTTTTAATTTTCATGAGTAATGTTTATAAATAATGCTGATTTATAAAATATTTATAAGTACAATTTATAATGCTAAAAAATAATGATAATTCATAATGCTCCTAAATGCTTATAATTAATGTTTCTAGATAATAATAATAATAATAATAATAATAATAATAATAATAATGCTAATTGATAATGCTCATGAATAATGTATATAAATAATGCTGATAATGTTCATAAATGATATTTATAAGTAAAGTTTATAATTGTTAGTTCCAATTCTGAGTTTCCAGTTTATGTGAGCTGAGGAAAAAAAACGGATAGGAATTCGCAAGCCTATGTGAAATTTTCTTTGAACCAATGAAAACTTTGCTTTCACCGAAATGACTGCTAAAACATCCCCTCCCCAAATCTATGGACAAATCATAAAGATGCGTGCTGGGATTTCTTCCTAACCAATAAGTTAGACTGTCGGAGTTAACTCCTCTTCAATTTCCTAATTGTTCACTAGGGGACGTTCTCCCTACACTATAAATACTGGGCGATTTCTTGCCTCGTTCTCTTTTTCTTTTTTTTCATTTTCAGCAAACACATCTACAATGTAAGCTCTCGCAGAAGATTTCGTCTTCTCATTCGTGGGAGACGCCGTGAACATTATACACATTGTGTTGTTTAATGCATATATATATATATATATATATATATATATATATATATATATATATATATATATATCGATCTTGTTAGTTTTCTTTACACTTCAGTGTGTTGATTCAATCTCTGAGTCCGCCATGTTCTTGTAGTGAGCCTTTTAATATTCTAGCAGGAATAAACACACGTGTTCCTAATTTAACAACACGTAAAGACACGGTCCGCTATAAGCCTACTTCTCGATTTCATCCGCCATATTTCTGTTCTTTCTTGTCTTAAAGTCAGAACGCTTCAATCACTTGTCTGTATCCATTTTGTGTGCTTAACACCATTCTTAGGTTGGGAACTTTTTGCCTTATTACTGTTGCTTTGCCTACTTTTGTCTGGCATATATATATATATATATATATTGTTTGTTCAATATTATATTTGCCCTGTTCTTTCTTTTCTTATTGTTTATTGGAAACTTTGTCAGTTGTTTGTTGGGCATTTCTACCAATTACATTTAACCATAAACAATTAGTCTACAGGTATTGAGAGACTTAATGATTCTGAACAAACAAGTAGAGGCTTTAGGAGAAAAATATGGAAGAGAGGTTAACTGGATTGGAGTCTGATCGGAAAAAATTCCAGTAATAAATTGTATTTTTGTGGGGGCCCAGAGTGAGATGTGGCAAACTCAAGGGCTGCCTCAGGCAACACACACTGTAGCTACGTCATTGTGCCATTGTTATAATTTGATTGACAAAATTTGTTACTAATAAAGAAATTAATTGGTTCTCATAAAGAAAGAAAATAAATTTACACCTAAATAGAAAAATAATGATTACTATAGAGTTATTTCTTGTTAGGAATGTTTAGCAAAAACTTCTCCCCACTCCCCAAATTTATAGACAAAACATACAGATGCAAGCTGGGATTTCTTCCTGACCAATAAGAAAGGCCACTTCTCAGTCTCATCTGCCATATTTCTGTTCTTTCTTGTCTTAAAGCCAGAACGCTGTAATCACTTGTCTGTATCCATTTTGTGTGCTAACACCATTTTTTGGTTGGGAACTTTTTGCCTTATTACTGTTGCTTTGCCTACTTTTGTCTGGCATATATATATATATATATATATATTGTTTGTTCAATATTATATTTGCCCTGTTCTTTCTTTTTTTTTATTGTTTATTGGAAACTTTGTCAATTCTGACATTTAACCATAAAATTCTGACATTTAACCATAACCAATTACTCTACAGGTATTGAGAGACTTAATGATTCTGAATGAACGAGTAGACATTAGGAGAAAAATATGAGAGAGAGGTTAATTGGATTGGAGTTTGATCGAAAAAAAATTCCGGTTTAAAAATATATCAAACCCATAAAATAAATTGTATTTTTGTGGGGGCCCAGAGGTAGATGCGGCAAACTCAAGGACAGCCTCGGGCAACACACACTGTAGCTACGTCATTGTGCCATTGTTATAATTTGATTGACAAAATTTGTTACTAATAAAGAAATTAATTGGTTCTCATAAAGAAAGAAAATAAATTTACACCTAAATAGAAAAATAATGATTAATATATATATATATATATATATATATATATATATATATATATATATATATATATATACTTCTTGTTAGGAATGTTTAGCAAAAACTTTGAATTTCCCCAAATTTATAAACAAATCGTACAGATGCATGCTGGGATTTCTTCCTGGCCAATAAGATTGTGAGACGACTATTCATTGCAGATACCCCGCCAATAAAAAAAAAATCAGAAGACGATTCAAAGAGGGGGGAGGCACTGGACATTGGAGAAAGAAGTGCGACTTCACTGATGTCGTATGTAGTCAGTGACTTAATCTTTTTTTCGTTTTTTTTATTGTAGAAGAAATGTCGGCCTCCTCCAGAGCCTGATTCAAATTTGCATGGAGGATTGAGAAACTGTGTTGAAGCTTCATGCTATCAAGGTAAAAAAAAAACCGTCTTTTTGAGTCTTTATCTGCCAAAATCATTTGCCTGTCATGCCAAGTGATCATTAAGCACTGGATATCTAAATTTATAAATTGCTCTAATTTTGATTGATATTGTCTCTGTTTATCTGACATTTTCTGAAGTGGATGCAAGAGGGTTGCAGCCCTGGTCAAGTCGTACTAGTGAATGGAAAGTGCTTAATGATTTACAGTATTAATGGTTCCAATCTGAGTAAGAATGACTACAAAAACTTCTTCCCACTCCCCAAATTTATAGACAAAACATACAGATGCATGCTGGGATTTCTTCCTGACCAATAAGAAAGGCCACTTCTCAGTTTCATCCGCCATATTTCTGTTCTTTCTTGTCTTAAAGCCAGAACGCTTCAATCACTTGTCTGTATCCATTTTGCGTGCTAACACCATTCTTAGGTTGGGAACTTTTTGCCTTATTACTGTTGCTTTGCCTCCTTTTGTCTGGCATATATTGTTTGTTCAATATTATATTTGCCCTGTTCATTTTCTTTCTTTTGTTATTGTTTATTGCAAACTATATATATTGCGACGACATGAACTAGTCCATGACATGACTGAGTTAGCAGATATTGCTAACTCAGTCATGTCTTCTCTCTCTCCCCCCCTCACTTCCTCACTTCGTTAATTTACATATGTTTAATACGGCCCGTCAAAAATGTGTAAATTTTCTTTTCATTTTTTGTTTGGAAGTAAAGTCTGATGATCCGCAATCCTTTTATAAGGGCTGTGGTGAAACATTTAAACTAGACTGTCTACAAATAATTTAATTTGATGTTTATTAGTGATTTAAATTTTTTTAAATTTTGGGGATTTTCTATGAAATAGTCGATTAGAAAAATATTCATAGAAAGTACATTAAAAGAATAAAATTTTATTTTTAAAATATAAGTTTACTTCTAGTAATCTTTTTTAAAAACTTAAAAAAATTTTATTATTGATTATTAAGTTGACATCTCTATCCGTTTGAATTTTGTTCATGAATTTAACTCGTGACTGTTTCTAGATAGGTAATCTCTTCTACTTAAATTTTAGTTAAGTTAATAATAGGGTAATATTTGAAGGTAATATTAAAGATCTTGCTCTGTCATATACTGTATACACACCCATGCAAATATCACATATACACATTATATATATATATATATATATATATATATATATATATATATATACAGGTTGGATAGATGTTTAGTTAAATATTTTCACAATTTAAATATTTTATTGACGATCGCAAAAGGTGAAACCCATTTCAATTTGAAAATTATCTATCAAAAAAATATTTAGCTCTATATCTGATATTGAGTGCTTTCTAACAATTATCGAATATAATATATAAATAATTATACATATATATATTTATTTATATTTATATACACTTTTCACACACACACACACACACACACACACACACACACACACACACACACATATATATATATATATATATATATATATCCTAAAATGATCAAAAACAAAAAATAGCGTAATAAAGTATGTTCAGCAGATGTTCTTATTTCAAATTCCTGCCAACAGGTAGCACACATGCGTTGTTTTCCGCTCTGACACAGATTTTGAATTCAGACTTGTTTACATCTGTGCTCTGCCGTTGACGTTCTTTCAATTACATTTCCCTTGTGATTTAGAATACATTTTTGCTCATGGCCCTGAAGAAAAGTCCCAGTACAAGTGCTAATGCTAAGTCTAAAGCTATATTGCTGGAAGATAAGGTGGAAATAATTATTTTATTCAGAATGCTGTACATACATATCACAAATACTGTAATAGGCAATGAGAAGTGCTTATTTATAGTTTGTAGTGGGGCCGTGGCGTTTACCACTTGTTGAGGGTTCATGGCGTGGCTGTTATGTTGTTGATAGAAGTCAGACGTAGACGAAACGCAAGTAAGGTTCAGATACTCCTGCCCGCCGAGCCCAACTACATAAAAAGGTTGGACTTTGATTAAGTCCAAAGAAGAAGGCAAAGAAAGCAAAACAAAACACAGACCGATTATATTAGGTATATACAAATATATATATAATAACAAGTTACAATACATGGAAACAGTACAAAGGACGAAGTGTGTGTGAATATTCTGTATGTGCGTGCGTGTGTGAATATTCTGTATGTGCGTGCGTGTGTGTGTATTGTGCTTAGCGTGTTTCCACGCTATCCCTTGTTAGCGCCTACATTTCGAGGTTGATAGCTGAAATCCTGAAGGAAAAAGAGAAATTTACCTCAAGGTGTCGGTGCACAGGCCTGAAGGAAAAAGAGATAGAGGCGAAGAGTCAGCGGCTATTTATAGCCAGGGAAGAGAGACCCCTGGTGAAAGGGTTAACGGAGTGAGGGAGGAGTTAACTCCGACAAGTTTATACAAAATTATTTCGAATTAAGTCATTTTTCGACTTAAGTCATTACCTTTGGAACCAATCAATGACGTAACAGTAAAAGGTATACATGGTTAAAAATTTTTGAGTGCCTAATTTTTATTAGAAATTTTATTACGACGAAAAAAAAAAGAAGCATTTTATGATTAAATTTTGTTCTCGTCAAAATATCCTCCTTTTCATTTTTTATTTTGCAGCACAAATTTTGGGCATTCATTGCAAAAGTTTCTCAAAGAATAAGTTCGATAATTGATTCCATTTTTTTTTTTGCTGACTTTAAGAGTTTTTTTTCATTTGTTTTTCATCTTCTGTCAAGTTCATCCCATGCTAATTCTGGGGTGGCTTCAATTTTTGAACTGTTGTATATTGCTTGCTTAGTATTATTTCTCTGTGTGCTTTTTCTTTCTTTCTTTTTTTATATTTCTTTTTGGAAACTTTGTCAATTCCGTTTGTTGAGCATTTCTGACAGTTGGACTTAACTATGACCAAGCTGAATGACGGTTCCGTATAGGATACAGGTTCGAATCCTGTCAAAGGACGAATATTTTCTATGAAAATTTCTCGGACATTCAGGCCGGTAAATGTTATTTAATACTGTTTTTATAAAAAGAGCATTTAATTTTATTTGTATCCATAAAAAGAATGTTAAACATAAAAAAATATCATTATGAACATTGTTATTATTATGAATTAACATCATTTATGAATATTATATAAAAACATTATAGATATAATTTATAAGTATTAAGAATTAATATTATTTATGGACATTATAAACATTATGAGTATTATCAATAAACATAATTTATGAATATTATATTGTTTATAAATTATAAACATTATAAGCATTATGAGTTAGCATTATTATGAACATTATCTATAAACATTAATTATGAACATTATGAGATTATTTAAGAATTATTTATTATCATTGTTCATGAGAATAATATTTATCCATTGAAAAATGAATTTATAAGTTAGATCAAAATTATCAATAAACAAACTCTTGTGGGATATTGAGGAAAGACTTGTGCATTATTGAGAATTCAACAACCTTCCACATGAAAACTGTTTTTTATTGATAAGGCAAAACGTTATCGCTTCCTCTAATATTTTCTCCATCGCTTGATTCAACAAATGATATTCAACAAGTTTTATCAAGACCTTAATCACTTATCTCGAGTTACTGGTTCCTCAAAACACCGGTTTGTTATTTCTTTGTTGGTACAGTCAAGGTCAACATTCATTTTATCTTGATTTCAAATGCGTATCAACACAACTATTCAAATTATTATTCAATGGCTCTGAGTAAACAAGTAGTAATAGAATATTGAGTTTTAAATTAGATGAAGCATTGTTAGTCATTATTTGGACTAGGATTGCTTTCATCTTCATTTTAATTGCTTTATTTCCACTAGTAGTATTAGTAGTAGTAATATTATCTGGAATTTCGATTAGATCAACCATTGTCAAGCATTATTCCTTTCTTTCATTTTAATTTTCGTTACTTTTTTATCAGAGTGAATGAGAATGTGATGACTTTAGTGAGTAGAAAGGACAATAAATGAACTATTTCAGGAAGACAGAAGATATTGATTGGTGTCGTGTTTAAAATTGATTTTTTTTTTGTAATTGTGAGGGAAGTTCAAGGAACTTGTAGAGATAAAGGTTTTAGAGGTGAAAATGTGTCCAGAAATTATTAGAATAGAACTTACAGTTACATCTACCTGTTTCAACAGTAAAACAATCAGACCTTGTTGCCAATTTTGTAGGACACTTAAATTCATATAGTCAAGGCACTAAGAAGAAAAGGTTATCATGAAAAATTTGAGTTACCCCACTTGACGTTAATAAAAAAAACTGCCACTAGGGGATACTCTTTATGCCTATAAATAGGGAATTACATTCTCACTCACTCTCTTTCCTCCTCTTATAACACTGGCTATAAGATGGAGTCACACATTGACAAAAGGTGCCCCCCCACTAATGAATGTTCAATTCACTTTCAATGTATACTTTTCTCTTGAACTTCTCCGACACAAACTTCATACACAGAAACATATTTGTAGGGATATTGTTATAAATTAATAATGAATAATAATAACAATAATGAATAAGAAAGAAGAAGGAAATTACTGGAAAGTAATTGAAACTCACCTGAAGCGAGCTGAATGTGTAATGCTCCTCATGCCAATGACACTTCCACCGAGCTTCTCTACGGCATATGACTTCACTGAATTTCTTTTCATGTGTTCCTCTCGAATTTATATTTAAACTGGGGTCCTCAGGAGAGAATGTACACCGTTTCGGGGCCTTCCTCTCAACGGTTTCAGTTGCAGACCGGCCCCACTCACTGATGTGAGGCCCCATTATAATGATATACGAGTGTTGTAGATAAACTAGTTCAAATGTGTAACGGCGAAATTAAATTTACGAAAATTCCGAAAAACGGCAAACCTCGCGTCCTGAGAATGCAACGTGAACCTCATTACGCATTCACGATCAGTCATGTCATACCGTCATGTTCGCTGAAACACTCCACGGAATATTTCTTTTTTTCCATATCCACATAGAACTATTCTCAGTTACTTCTATTAGGCGTTTTATACTTTTGGCCCTATTATGTCCTTTTATTCCAATTTGGCCCAGAAAGAATTGGTACAGAAAATCATATAAAAAAAAAGAAAAAACAATTGCTCCAATTTTCACTGCTCTAACAATTGCATTATACCCCTCCTTTATTAGCTCTGATTTTAGATTTTCATATTTATTAGTTTTATAATCATGGCTTTGTTCCATCCGGCATTCATATGGTACTGTTAATTCAACCAGGATGATTTTATAGTTCACCCTTGACAGAAGAACAATATCTGGTCGCAGACCTTTATTTGATATTATTTTTTTGGTTTTATCATTACGCCAACCAATCCTTTTTTTTGTTGTCAGATGCCACCAGAACTAAGAAGATTTTTTTCCGGGTATAATAATAATAATAATAAATAATAATAATAAATAAATTGATCCAATACTTGCACCTAGCTCGTAAACAGTGGTGCACGTATTTACTGATGCTAATGTTTTCAAATTTCTAATCTTTAATGGAAGACGGACATTTACAAACTTTCTTATCTTAAAGGCTTATTTATAAGCATTATGAATTAGCATTATATATGAACATTATCTATAAACATTAATTATAAACATTATGAGTATTATGAATTAGGAACACTGTTTAACATTGACTATAAACATTATCTATAAACATTAAAAATATTATGAGTATTGTGACTTAGCATCATTTATGATATTATGTATAAACATCATAATAATTATTTAAAAGCATTAAGAATTATCGTTATTTATAAACATTATAAACATTATGAGTATTATGAATTAGCATTATTTATGAATATTATCATATTATTATTTATAATTTATGAACTTTATAAACATTATGAATTAGGACTATTTATCAACATTAACTGTAAACATTAATTATAAACATTATAAGAATTATGAATTAGCATCATTTATGAATATTATGTATAAACATTATAATCATTATTTATAAGCATTAAGAATTAGCATTATTTATAAACATTACATTATAATTTTGTAGATTATAAACATTATTTATATGCATTATGAGTTAGCATTATTCATGAACATTATCTATGAATATTAATTATAAATATTATGAGAATTATGAATTAGCAGCATTTATGAACATTATCTATAAACATTAAATATAATCATTATGAGAATTATGAATTAGCACTAAGATGGAGTCACACATTGACAAAAGGTATCAGATACTAATGAATGTTCAATTTTTTTTTCAATGTATTACTCTTGGACTTCTCCAACACAAACTTCATACACAGAAACCACGAAATTTCATTAACAAATTTGTAGGGACATTATTATCATTATTATTATTATTACTATTATTATTATTAAATAAATAAATAAATCTAAAATAATAATCATAATAATGAATTTTATAAAAAAAAAATAAAATGAAACAAAAATCAAAAATTTTTTAAAAATAAATTAAATAATAAAAAGTTCTCCCAGCACGCACGAGAAACTGTTTCTGCCAGAAAACAGATATCGTACCAAAAGACATTGATATCCCCTACTTTTCTCTCCACGACATTGTTTGTGATAATACAAACTAACTTTTTCATTTTATTCCAAGCAACCATAAAATACTTGTAACCAAATATACACACACCAGTACACAGAATAAATAATTTGTTTAACATTAATGTACAATTTAACATACCTTTACTGTTATGGTGAGTGTATGTTTTATTTCTTATATGAAGTAAATTTTTATTTCCTGGAAAACATGGTCATTTCTGCTGCTTTTTTTTTGAAAGACCCCAAAGTTTCCATTTGCATTCTGACTGACAATTTTTTTATTTAAACATTTTATAAATGCTGTAATGTTATTTTTTATGAGCACACATATTTGAGTGTTAATACACTGCAAGAACAAACTATTGGTACCACTGTTTTGGATTTCTGTTGCTTCACGTTGGTATGTGGTTTGACTTTCCTGCTTTGAATATAAAATCTTTTAGCGCTTATCCCCCGTCGTCAGTGATGTTCTGGAGATGGATCATTGGGCAATTTTTGGATCTTTCAAACATCATACTGACTAAAATAAGTCGAAAAGTTTATCAGAGCTGATCAGACTCTGAAATTGCCCTCTAAAAATGCTTGTAACACTTCTTAAATAAATATACCCCGTTATCACATATTTGATTGGAGATTGACCAACAGCCAATCGCAACGGTATGCTGCATCTATTTAAACCGTTTACGGGTGATTTTTTTTTTTTTTTTATTTTTTCAATGGACACCCCTTTCATCGGATACTTAGAAGGTAATTATGTTTTCCGTTTTTACCCACTTCCTATCAACATCATTTCACCAAAATAATTCTACTATTTACAGAGATAATAAGAAAAATATGGCCATTAAGATTAATAAATAAGTTACAGCGAGTTAAGCCGGGGGTACTTATAAATATAATGAAACGTTCAAAATTGTTTACGAATAATAAAAAAAATAAAATAAAACATAGATACTGTACCAGAGAAAGTCAAAAGAAACATTAAAGTAGCGGAAAGTAAGGGTCCATTTAGATTTCGAAAAAGACAAAACCTGGGAGTCCATGTTCAAAGTGAAACTTGTCATCATCATCATCTTGCGCCCTCAGCCGAGATTGAACTCACTACACCTCTCCAGTATTCCCTATCTGTCATAGCACCTAAAAGATCTTCCTAAGGGATCAATGTGTCTCGTTTTATCCTATCTGGAAAGGTTAACTTGTGTGATCGATTGACAGATGATGGGTGCCTCCAGAGTACAAATGATGACACAAGTTCATCTGTGTCACGTGCACAATGCCCGGCGAACTGGACACGTCTTTTTTTTTAAAAGGTTGATACTCTCGGCAAGTCTCCATATATCATTTCTAGAGTTGGGCGGTTTCGCCATGAAAGATTAAGCACTCTTCTTAAAAGACGTGTATAACATCCATCTAAACGGAGCTGTTGTTTTGCTGAGAGAGTCCAAGTTTCAGAGACATAGAGTAAGATTGGCTCAATAAGTACGCGGAAAAGTTGGATTTTGAATTGACGAACAAGATTGGATTTCCAGATCTTATCCATTTTGTGAAACTTGTAAGGACATTATTATTATTAATAAATAAAAATAAAATATAGAATAATGATAAAAATGAATATTATAAAGAAAATAAAATGAAACAAGAAATAGTAAAACTTTGTTTAAAATAAATTAAATAAAAAAATTAATAAAAAGTTCTACCAGCATGCAACAGAAACTGCTCCTGCTATCCTGTCAAAAAACATTGAATTCAATCTTTTTGCTACCGACTGCTGGCCAGACAAGATGCCCCAAATTCTCTCTCCAGGACATTGTATGTAATAATACGAAGTGACTTCTTCCTTTTATCACATCCAACCTTAAAATCACTTCTAACCAAAAATACACACACCAATAAATAAAATAAATTGTTTAATATTAATGTACACTTTAATATGCCTTTACTGTTATATCTGTGTATGTTTTATTTCTATGAAGTATGTTTTTATTTCCTGTGAACACAAGGCTATTTCTGCTGCTGTGATGTGAGTGACCCATACATTCTCTAGTTTAAATGTTTTCTATGTAATTAGAGTTTAAATGTTTTCTTCTTTTATTGTCATTGCATATTTTTGTTAATAAATACATTGTTATTTGTTTTATATACTGTTTTGTGTTATTCATTTATTAGTCAGACTCACATTCGAGTCTGCAATAATTGTTACGGGAAAAATATACCAGGAGACGTGTTTTCTATATAAACGCAACTAGCATTTCCACAACAAAATATTTGTAGAAAACACAGAGGGAAGCCATGTCATATCAGTGAGAATGTGACTGAAGTCAAGATGCCAGGTCCGGGCCAATAACATTGCAGACTCTTTATTGGATTTTGTCAAGAATCTGAAGATATATTTTTTTATGTTTATTTCATATATGAAGTTAAGGATAGAGTTATTTTCGAAGGTTGTCCTCAGAATGGAGAAGCGTGAGAAAAGAATTTTTTAGAATAGAACTTAAATTCATGTGGTCAAGATACCGAGGAAGAAAATGATATTTATTTGTAAAAAATTACAAAATGTGGCACAAGGCCAACATGGGGAATGGAGAAAAAGACGGACTTCTGTCTTAACTTTAAACTTAGCTAACCACATTGACACAAACTATATCTTACTTATTATAAAACACAGATTGTGTGTGTATGTGTCTGTACGTTTATATATTGGATTGGATTTCTTACATTTTTCAACCGATTTCAACAAAACTTCACAGGACTACGTAAAATTACCTTGCGGTGGTTCTGACAGTGCCAAACATTGGAAAAACACAATTGTTTTTTGCACGAAATCAATTTGAAAACACGATAAAACACGATTCTGTCTCCAGAATGAAAGGGGAACAACTCATATTGAGTTATACTTATAAAACCCAGGTTGTGTGTGTGTGTGTGTGTGTGTGTGTGTGTGTGTGTGTGTGTGTGTTCATTTATATAAGAGATCGGATTTCCTACATTTTTCAACCGATTTCAACAAAACTTCACTTTTTTGGCAGGTAGTGTTTCTTATTGTCTTGCACACTTTTTTCTTTATTTTTACATTCAGAATGCTTTTAAAATTCCATTTACAAGACCATTGTTTATAATAAAATTCTATTCAATCGGTAGACTCATAACGATTGAAAACAATGTTTTTGTTTCAGTTTGGGTTTGACCAATTCGTAAAAAAACAAAAACAAAAAAAACTAATTAAGACATGCGTGTCCGTCAACCTTAAACAATAAACTTTGTCAATTTTATTTTTAATCTTGTTGTGGTAGGATCCACCTAATTTGCATAGTGGAGTACCGACCATATAAATATGGTTGGTACCGGGAAGAGAGGAGGAATCAAGAGATTCAATCCAGAGACTCTGGGCCCGACTGCGACTCAGTCAACACATTCTCCAGGAACGGTCTTACCAGGAATATACAAAAGACTATATGTAAATATTGTGTACACTTTCTTGTTTCAATACATTTTGTTCTAAGTACATTTTGTGTTGCATTATTATTCCATGCATTAGTCAAGTTTCAACAAATATGACTAAAGTTAAGATGCCAGGTCAGGGTCAAAACATGACAAATCCATCATTGGGTTTTGAATTGAGACTCTCGAAATGTTTTAACAAGAGACGCAAATGTGTCACCAAATATGGCATTTTGCATTGAATATTCAAAATTACAGAAAAATAGGAAAATTAAGAAGGTTGAAAATTTATTCAAAAAAAAAAACTATAGAAGCAACCAAATGAAAAAATTTAAATTTTGTTTAAAACTAAATGGGCAAAATGAAATAATATCAAAAGTTTTTTGGTTGGATGCATGTTTAAATTAACAGCGAAAGGGCAAAAAAAAACAAACTAAGAATTGGCGTTGATACATTTTAAAAATTCAAACAAAGAGAACATGGCGTTCTGTCTTCTAGAAAAGGAAGATTGAGTCATGTCAAATTTTCTGCAAAACTGGGTTTCGTATTTATTAAGTTTGTTGCCAACAAAAAAAATCTCAGCATGCATTTTGTGTTTTTGCATATAAAAAGGGAAAAAGACAAAACTTTCATCCCCCCATGTTGGAAATCAACAAGTCGGTTTATAAATGCACAAATTGGATTCTTTAAGGGAAATTTTCTAAACATGAAATATTTGGATCGTTAAATTGACTTGGCAAACAAAATGAACCAAATTTCCATAAATAAATTCACCGAGCCATCTAATTCAAAAAAACCTGTTCCAATTTTAAAAGAATCAAAGGAAAACGTCAGAGCCGTTTCCAAATCCAAAATTGAGTTATATCTGGAGGTCAAATTTCTATATAACTTTGGTAAAAGCTATATTTCTTATATGATGATTTAAATATAAAAAAATTGACAATAGGAAAGGGAAAAGAAAAAATTTATCTATCCCAATAGAAGAGTTAATAATATAGATAGATAGATGGATAATTTACAAAAAATAATGAAAGACAAAATAAACCCCTTTCCTAAAAAAAAAAAATCTACCAATTGATTTAATATTTCCGTTCATTTTCTTGTTTTTTGCTCACCTGGACGTTATTTTTTTCATTTTTTAAAGGACATAAAATGGTTCTTTTGATGATTAAAAGATAACCATTTCTTTTAAATAGGCAGACTGTTTTCTAATATGTTTCATTTTAATTAAATATCAATGATAACAAATGATTGGAAAATTTTTGAGAAAATTATGCCAATTTTTTAAATATATGTTTTGTTAATTCATTGTAAATTTTTTGTTGGTATATATAAATATATATTATATATAATTTATTAAATATAACTAAAAAAAAACAGATACTGTAAAAATTTTGAATATTTATAACTATAATCTTCAAAATTCAAATTATAATGTCAATTGACATCTTCTGATGCCTTGGTAAAATTTCAACTCATCGCTTCTCTTAACCTTTTCCTTAAATACCCCATTTACTCTTGATCTCAATATATAAAAATAGAAATGCGTTATAGTGGCAAAAAAAACGTCTTGGGATTAAAAACATATAAATGATACATTGGGGAATTAAAATGAGGCTGGGGGATAATATATATGATAAACAAACTAAATATATTCTATGGTCCAATCCCTATTGATAATTGTCATACACAAATTCAAATTTACATTTTAAAAATGTTTGTGTAAAGACAAGATGAAAAATTTTGAAATACTTTTTTATAAATTTACTGCTTTTTTTGAGCAATAAGATATTTATTGATAATTGTAACTGACTTGAATTTAATTGGTTTAACTAGTAAAAGAATTTCTTTTTCCCATAATTTCATTTGTCAAAAATGTTTATTATAATGTAAATTAAACAAATGATTTTAAAATAGTTCTTCTCTTTTGAATCCCGATCTGTAGAATTTATGCTTCAGCTTTTGCTTTGCTTCCTATATTAAATCTTCAAATATCCAAATGTAAATTCAATCGACATCTTCTGATGCCTTGATCCTGATCCCCATCTATTCTCTATATCCTTTCAAAAAACAAAGGGATCTTTATCTTGGAATTTTCTCTAATATTTAATTGGGTGCAGTATCACTCCCTTGTTTTGCTTGTTTTAATGTTTATTTTATATATAAGTTTTAAAAATTGTATTATTATAAAATATAAATGTATAACTGCAATAAAATTATCAAATCAAACAAATTGTAATTAATGACTTCATTACATATTTATATACAAAAAGTAAAATAGCTTTTGATAAAGAAATTTAATAATATTACATATATTATATAAATAACTCCATTCCTCTTACTTGCTTTTAAAATAGATATAATCTTAAATATTCAAATGAAATGTCACCTTCTTTGTTCTTGCCCTTATTTCTCTTAAAATGATTTAATGTGGAGAATTTTGCTCTTTTTTTCTTGGGATTAAATGTAAAAAAAAAAAATTTAATTTCTCAGCTGAAAAAAGTAATTTTTACAAAGGTCCCTCTCTTGAATTTTTGTCCAAAAAAATTCAAAAAACGTTTGATAAATTATTTTTGAAGACGAGATAAAAGTTTTGAAAAATACTTGTTTCAACCCTTGTAAATTAATTGCTTTTTTAATTAAATATTGATATTGGCATCTTTTTCTTATAACCGGTTATTAATTCAAAGTAAAATGGAACTAGAAAAAATTCTATTTATAAGAGAAATTTTATTCTTAAACTTCCTTAACATGTTTTCCTTTCCTCTGAAAAAGATTCCCTGATAGAATTTTTTTTATTCAAACAAATTTTCCGAAAAATCAATCAACATCTCTTTTCTTTTTTTTCAATATCCTTTCATTAAATTTTTGGTTTTTATTCTTGAAAACAAAGATTTAAAATTTTTGTATTTGTTTGGAACTCCAGACTTTAAAACTGTTCTATCAAAAACTTACGTAATCTTTTACTAATAAAAAGGAAATGATTTATTATATTATAGTAAAAATAAATATATATAATTAGTCTGAAAAAAAAAAGAAATTGAATGAGAAAAAAGAAAATGTATTTAAAAACTTTGAAATATTTAAATACACTAGTAAAATAGCATCTTGATAAAGAATTTAAAAAAATATTCTGTATGGAACTCCTTCCTCTTAATTGCTTCCCTGATAAGCCTAATCTTCAAATATTCAAATGTAATGTCAAACATGCGACATCTTCTTATGCCTAAAACCAGCAAATTTGTCTTTTTTTTTATAACAAAAATTTTCCGTTAATTTGAAGGCCTTTCTTTTAGATTTTTTAACCCCTTGAATGAATGTCTTTCCTGAATTTCTGATATTTTTTTTCCAAAAAAAAATTGAAAGTTTTGATAATAAGACAAAAAATTAAGAATGTTAAACAAAACAAGAAAAAAAATTAATAAAAAAAAACAATCCATTAAAAAAACAAGAATATAAAAAATTCCATAAACAAATTTTTTGTTTTTAATTGAAAATAAATATAAAAAAATATAATTTTAAACTTTATATATTAATGGGGCTATGTCAAAAACAAATAGGTTTTCAAAATTTTAAAAGTAAACTAAAACAGGAAGGTTTAAATCCCATTAATTTCCCCATTATGGGCATTGTTTAAATCCAAGATAGTTCACGTGGAATGATATTTTTTTTTTTTTTGAAATTCAACATTTTTTGTTTCATTGAGAGTTTTATTTAC
The DNA here is from genome assembly GCA_903632075.3 of Acanthosepion pharaonis. Taxonomy (NCBI): domain Eukaryota; kingdom Metazoa; phylum Mollusca; class Cephalopoda; order Sepiida; family Sepiidae; genus Acanthosepion; species Acanthosepion pharaonis. The sequence goes on along the minus strand of CAHIKZ030001386.1, from coordinate 483,006 downwards.
TATAAAAGAAAACTATCATGTACATATGCATAATTAAATAAAGGAAAATAAAATAAAAATGAAAATTAATTTTCAATATGATAGCACCCACATCTTGAAGGAATACGGCAAATAAATCAACAATTCAATTTGTTTTAAAGATTGTAAGGATAAAAATTTTTTTTAATCAAATTCCAATAATATGAAGAACTCTGAAAAATTTTTAAAAAATTATGTCGTTTTTTGATCCACAGGTTGAATTTCAAAAATGACGACATTTTTGCTGTTTGTTATTTAAAAAATTTTTTTTTTTTTAAATAAAATAAAAGCCTTGAAATGAAAAATATTTTTAATTATTTCCATTTATCCATGATTTAATAACACCGTAATTCATTTAAAATTCAAAATACACAAAGGAAATGAATGAAAAACACATTTTGAAATGACAGGGAGAATTTAATGCCACTTTTTTTTATACATTTGATCAAACAATCAAAATATTTTTTGATTTGAAATAATTCTTAATTTCTATAATTCAAATAAATTCGAAGTATATCCATCAAAATTCAGAAAGATTTTGTCCGGCCGTTTCATCCAAATGTTTAGTGAAAATGTTGACTTGCGTATCCACAAAAAGAATCGAACCCTTTCACGCGTTATGATATGATAACCCTAATTTAAAATTATACATGCATATTTGCAGTCTCATTTGGAAAAAATATAAAATATGAATTTTCAACAAGAAGAGTGAAATATGAACTAAAAAATATAATTCTTAGCATATTCATATGGATATTTATCTGTGTTTCTGGTACAATAAATTTAAGATTCCAAATTTAAATGAATTCTTTATTAAATATTAAAATGTCCTTTAAGATGAAATGCATTTATTAGCAGATGTTCAAAATGGTGATAAAAAAAAATTTAAGAAAATTTACGAAAAAAATAAAAAATTTTATTTATTTTTTTTAAAATTTATAAATACTAAAATATCATATTTTCATGTATTGTTGAATTATTTGTACATCTTACTTATTATAAAACGCAGATTGTGTGTGTGTGTGTGTGTGTGTGTGTGTGTGTGTGTGTGTGTGTTTATATATTGGATCGGATTTCCTACATTTTTCAACCGATTTCAACAAAACTTCACAGGACTGCGTAAAATTACCTTGCGGTGGTTCTGACAGCGCCAAAATTGGAAAAAACACAATTGTTTTTGCACGAAATCAATTTGAAAACACGATAAAACACAATTCTGTCGACAGAATGAAAGGGGACAACTCATATCGAGTTATACTTATTAAAAACCCAGGTTGTTTGTGTGTGTGTGTGTGTGTGTGTCGTTTATATATGGGATCGGATTTCCTACATTTTTCAACCGATTTCAACAAAACTTCAACTTTTGGCAGGTAGTGTTTTTTATTGTCTTGCACACTTTTTCTTTATTTTACATTCAGAATGCTTTAAAATTCCATTTACAAGACAATTGTTTATAATAAAATTTTATTCAATCGATAGACTCATAACGATTGAAAACAATGTTTTTGTTTGAGTTTGGGTTTGACCAATTCGTAAAAAAAAAAAAAAAAAAAAAAAATTAAGACATGCGTGTCCGTCAACCTTAAACAATAATCTTTGTCAATTTTATTTTTCAGTCTTTATGATGGTCGATACTTGATCTATCTCTTATTGTTACATCCCCAGGCAAAAAAAAAAACCAGATAACGATCCGAGGTGGACGTTGGTTGAAGTAGAGAAAGAAATTTAGATGCTGGTTTGGAGAAATGACCAAAGATTTATTTTCATTTACAAGGTATGAAATAGTGTAGCGTTCGAATGTGTGGTGTACGAGGTGTGAAGTGAGAACATGAAAAAGGAGTATGCTTAACCCGGCTGACTGCTTGTTGGCTATCGGTTTGGGCTTGTCGCGTTGATAGTAGTCCGTTCTTTTTCTGTATTCACATGAGGTTGTTTTCACAGCCTAATGGTTGGACGGGCAGTCAGTTGTGCTCTGACGAGCCTATATGGTTAGTGTACGCGAGTGAAGTCTCTCTCTGCTTTCTCTGCTACTGTCCAGTTTTCCTTATAGCCTATATGAGGAAAAAAACACATGTATTTAACTAAGAGATGATCTGTTTGTTTTGTCAATAGTCGCCTCAATAATTGCTAGCAGTCTGGTATATGTGTGTTTGTTTTAAAAATTCGTTTTGAGTAGAATGTGGCGTGTGTGACTTAGCTAGATGAAAATTGGTGTGTAGTTAGAGATATATATTTTTTACTCACTGTATAAATTTTGGCTTTAATTTGTTATCTCTATGTGTAAATTGTGTTTTTCCTCTACATTAGCAGAGAATCTATGGCTACATCTATCCAGTTCAACTGTAAAATGATGAGGCCTTGCCACCAATCTAGTACTGCATTTCAATTTATATAACCTGCTGTTGTAGAATAGGACTCTTTCCTGCTACTGTGACAATAGATTGGCCCTACTTATAAATATGCCAAGTAGCCTCATTAAAGTAGAATTTGAGTAGTAGCTGATTTACTCAAGTTTTTTTTCCGTTCTATTTATGAGTATTTAATAAACCTCTTCTTCTTTGTTTTCCATACTCAGTATTCTGTTTCTTCGATGCTCCCTCTAACTACGGCCTTCCTGATTCTCGGCTATATTGAGCACCGATGTATGAGTATTTAATAAACCTCTTCTTTGCTTTCCTCTACTTAGTCTTCTGTTACCTCAATACTCTCTCTATCTACGGTCTTCCTAAATCTCAGTTATTTTCAACTCCTATGTATGAGTATTTAATAAACCTCTTCTTTGCTTTCCTCTACTTAGTCTTCTGTTCCCTCAATACTCCCTCTAACTACGGCCTTCCTTATTTTTCGGTATTTTGAACAAAGACAGAATTACGTAGCATGTATTTTTCTCAACCTTTTTTTTTTTAATTCTGTCGTTTGGTTAGATAGTCCCATCTTCCGAAGATTTTTCTATTCCTTACGAGTTCAGCAACTGGAAGGAAGCTGACTTTTTGTTGATGTTGTTGTTGCTACCATTTGTAGCGAAGAAGTGTTACATGATTGTAATGGCTCAAGTTGCTGTTGTTATGCTCTGTTTCAAATTAAGCCTCTTTCTGACTCACTTCACATCAAAACCTCTTGGTTGAATGTGAACACTTTGAAAGCAAAAATAAAAAAAAATCTCACTCTCTATGAAGGGCTCCAAGCATCGCATCGCATTGCATCGCATCTGGCCCACAAAACAAATTCTCCATAAATATGAAATACAATTAAAAAGTTGTAGCCAATCAAGAACGTTACCGTTAAAGTAAAAATAGAGCAACAAAACGCTGAGTTATGTTTCCACCATGAATGCTTAAAAGGACCCGCTCGTGACAGTAGGCAAGCAGTCATAGAGTTCACCAGTGAAACAAGGACAATGACGCCCCCATCCTCCAGGTCTCTTCCCACGCCCCCAAAGTAACATTCCGCATTGATCCAACCATACCCAGCACATAACACGGGTGAGTTAATGCTTATTGCTAATGTGAAAAATATTAAAAATAAAGCAATCTGGCTTGTTCAAAAGAGATGAATTCAATACAGGTGGTGGGGAAATATATATATATATATATATATATATATATATATATTTTAAAAAAATATTAAAAAAAATTAAAATCTTCAGACACACTGGGTTGTAGATTAATATTTTTCGTTTTTTTTTTTTTTATTATTTCATTTAGATTCCTCGACTAGTTTCGACCAAAATGGCCATCATCGGGAGAAGAAATATTTCTGCTTGCTGGTAGCAGTAAATATATATATATATATATGTATGAAGAAATATAGTTTTAAGGTGTGCTATATTTATGGGATAAAGTCAAATTTCAATATTGGAAACAGAGCGTGTGTAAATATAAAATGAACATAGAAGTCAACAAGTAGAGGCGAATATAGTTTGTTTCATGCTATATGCAATCGTCAGTCCATTGATTGCGTCTAGAATAAACAGACTGTCGCCTAATTAAGTGTTGACTTTTTTTGTTCAATTATTTTATATTTAAATATATATATATATATATATATTATAAACCAAATATATATATATATATATATATATATATATAAAAGCTATATATATTATAACTATATATATATATATATATATATATATATATATATATATATATATTCTTATAAAATCTATGGCAAGACTTGAAAGTTCGAATAAATTGTTGGTCACCAAAATAACCTCCAGGAATTAGAACGTGTAACCATTGAAGAATGGAAGAAAATGCCAGAAAAGATTTGTTCAAATCTTACCAAAAAATTTAGAAAACGATTGCATAAGTTACAAAGATGAGAGTCCATGTTATTGACTATTTACTATCGTGAAAATTTTTCAAATATCTATTTTTTCTAATGTACGAATAATTTTGTCTTTTCCTATTTTGCATAATTCACCTGTCAAAATTGTTGTATTTAACCTATTTTTCTGAAAATTGCGTTTTATATTCCTTTTTTGTACTTATTATATAAAATCCCTGGTATCATACGAGATTAGATTCTGAAAAATGGATAAAGATATTCAAAATACACTTTTTATTTCTAGAGAGATTAAGTTAAAATTCATGCAAAAAATTCCTGAATTTGGCTTATACACGGTATAACACATATTACTAAGTTTTGAAGTTGACTTTTAAAAGCGGGAAATGTTTTGAATTTTTTTTTTTTTATGGGTGTACGAATAATTTTGTCGTTGACTCTCTCTTATCTGTTTTTATTTCTGCTTCACCGGCAATACTTTGTTGTTTTCAGTTCTTCTTTGGTAACCATACCCAGCATATAACACGGTTGAGGAGTTAATGTTTATTGCTAAGGTGCAAATATTTGAAAATAAAGCAATCTGACGTTTTCAAAAGAAATGAATTCAATACAGGTGGTGGGAGGATGTTTCATATATATATATATATATATATGTGTGTGTGTGTGTCACACATTATGAAATGGACTAAGTCCGACAATAATTTTAAGACATTTTTATGTTTATACATTCTTTTTATAGAGACAAATATTTAAGTAAATATAATAATAAACAGTATTAAACAACATTTACCGGCCTGAATGTCCGAGAAATTTTCATCGAAAATATTCGTCCTCCGACACTGAATCGAACCTGTATCCTATACGGAACCATCATATAGCCTGACGTGCCTTTAACCGATTTGGCCACAGAGGAGCGTTCGGTTAGCAAGGTCGATTTTACTGTCTTTAAACTTCAATCTTCCATAAATCTCTCACGTACATTCATATCTGCTCGTGGTGTATCAAATGTAAAGAAATGACGTCACACATTATGAAATGGACAAAGTCCGACAATTATTTTTAAGACATTTTTATGTTTATACATTCTTTTTATAGATACAAATATTTAAGTAAATGCTCTGTTTTATAATAAACAGTATTAAACAAGAATATACCGGCCTGAATGTCTGAGAAATTTTCATAGAAAATATTCGTCCTCCGAAAATTGAATATTTCTCGGACATTCAGGCCGGTAAATGTTATAAACAGAGCATTTACTTAAATATTTGTATCTATAAAAAGAATGTATAAACATAATATGTTGCTTTATATATATATATATATATATATATATATATATATATATATATATTTAAAATTACAGCAAAAATTTCTCATCATAGGTATAGTCTATTTAAAACCGTTCTTGACACGGCTATCGTTAGCCTCTAAGTGCTTGTCTCAGAGCGTCTTTCTAAATTTATTTTCAAAAGTCAGTCTTCCTCTCGTCGGTGCCTTGTTTATGAGAGTGTGTTTGTGTTAGCGATTGGTGGGGGCGTAAGGTTTATGGTGGAAGCGGTCTAGGTTTGCAGTTTATTTATGGCCAGGATCTTTGTTTGTAGTTTAAAATCACTCTCCGTGGACGTTAGAAGAAACACCACTTATTAGTAACTGATAATGAACTACAAACATGACAGACAATCAAGAAAGACAAAACTTTTACCATAGTTCTTATGTTCACGAAGGTTTTATTTCTGCTAGTTAGTTTATTAAATGATTTGATGAAAATACTTGTTGGTTTTGATATATTCTAAAGAGTTAGGGTCTGATTGTTATTAAAAAAAGTAGTATTTCTCAATAAACAGACCAATATTTGTTTGTTTAACTATGAATTGAGAGGCTTTTACGATTTTATTTTGATGAATCGATAAATATCATATATTCAGAAAACAAATAAAAAAATGATTTTTTTCCCAAAATTGAGGCATTTCTGTACAGCAAAAACGGTGTCCTGGGTAAGACGTTAAACTACATCCGCGTCCTAGGTAAGACGTTAAACTACATCGGTGTCCTGGGTAAGATGTTAAACTACGTCCAGCAGCAAGGCCTCTGATCAGAAGGTTCTGAGGAGCGTGGAACCACCTCTTAATTGCTGGTATTCCCAGGTCCACCCTGATCCGGGGTGGTAGCACCTCTTAGGGTCCCAGCTATGGGCAAATAGTTAACTATTACCAGCAATACTTTTTTTTAATTATTACCAGCAATTTTGATAGAAATATATTACCAGAAACAGATTTTTGACAAAACAAAATATTACCAGCAATAAAAAATTTTGTCAGCATTAAATAACCTATTCAGGTTGATATGCCGTAAAACAAAATAAACCAAACCAATCTAAACCAAAGAATACATACTCTATTCATACGAATCTATCCTAAAAATGTTGTCAGCATTAAATAACCCAATGAGGTTGATATGCTAAACAAAATAAACCAAACCAAATCAAACCTCAAAAACGGTAGCTAACCAAGAAAAAATAAGGTAATTTTCAGGTTCAGTGTCCTCAAATTAGCTAAAAAAAGATGTTTGGTGTCTCGACACCATTTCAAAAATTTCAAAATTTTTTTGTTTACCATCTATTAATCCATGTAATGTGTTGTATTGATTTATTTTCAAATGGTAAATTATTTTACCGAATGTTTTAAGTTGATTTACAATTAATTTAAACGAACCTCCAAGTAAATATTAATCTTTGAACTTACTAATATTCACACTATTTACATTGTTCGGACTGTTATTCTCATCTTTATTGTCATATTCACAACGTTTCGCCTGCTGTACGCTCTGGCCTTCTTCAGGATCTGTCTATATTCCTGAGATGAGGTATTGTAACTATTTACACTATTTACATTGTTCGGATTGTTGTCTTCATCTTTATTGTCATATTCACAACGTTCCAGCCGTTATATGCTTTTCAGGTGATATCCGAACCCTTTATTTATGTTATAGTGGAACACACCTATTCTATTGTTAATAGACTCTCCCACCTATAATAAGTAGGGGTAGTAGCAGTCGCTCAGGAGAGTTGGCCAGTCAGTCGATGTCGGACGACCGTTAATCGGATATTAAAGTATCAGCTACCACAACTAGAACACTGCGTCATTACCTATTATATCAAGTTCCTAACGTTTTGTACGTCGAACCTATTTTAGGACCGACTTAGTGAAATACAAGCCTCCACTGTGAAACCACACTACAATTTAGCCCTCTGGAATAGATTATTCTAGTTCCACATGCCATGCCTTTTCTGGGTATCTCAATTTCAGTTATGTCCCTTTAGTGACTCAGCTCTCCAAGTTTTGTTCACCTCTGCTGTGGCCAAATATTGAACTCACAAGCCTTTGGGTCAAGTCTCTGGATAACTTCAACCAACATTTTTATCTACTGGGCCATGTGTCAACTCCCACCCCTGCCCAGTTTTTATTTTTTTTATTTTCGTGTTTTTTCACAACTAATTTTTTTCTTAGCGTGTATTAGTGTTGAAGTTCTTAAAGACCATTGTAGTTTGTTTTGTTTTTTTCAACGTGGAAACATATATTTGTTTTCTTCGTGATACGTTTGAGAAAGAAGAAGCAAGGGAGAAAGTGAGGTGGCAAGTGTAAGTGTCCCGTAGCTTGGTAAATGCTTAAAGGGAATTTCTTTTAAGTCCAGCATCGTGTTTGTTGCTATTGACTCTCCTTACTAGTTAGCCTATCTAGAAACTTTGCTTAACTGCCCTTCAAAAGGATCACGAAGCATGTTTTTTTTTCATCGTTGGCGAGAAGGCAGCCCGTTCGTTGAAAAGTGTTAAATGTTTATTTTCAAAGCATTCATTTATTTACTGGAACAATGAGCGATCCTCTGACTCAGAAACAATGTCCAGAATCTTAAACAGTTGACGTTTGTTGCTGTTGTCTCTCCTTACTAGTTTACCTATCTGACCAAATATTGAGCTCACAACACTTTGAGTTAAGTCACAGAATTACTACAACCAAGACTTTTACCTACTGTGCAGGGGCGGGGTTGACACGTGACTCAGTGGATAAAACTATTGGTTGAAGTAATATAGTGACATCACCCAAAGAGTTGTGAATTCAATACCAGGACACAGCAGAGGTGAACAAAAACTTGGAAAGTTGAGTTACCAAAGGTAGATACCTGGAACTGAGATATTCAGAAAAGGCATGGCATGTGGAACTAGACGGGTGGACTAAATAAAGGGTTCGTTTTAATATTCCAATGGATATCACCTGAAGAAGGCTGGAGCGTACAAAATCCGAAGCGTCATGAATACGACAATAAAGATGAGAACAACAGTCTAAACAATATATATAGTGTAAACAGTTACAATACCTCATCTCCGAAATACAGACAGATCCTGAAGAAGGCCGGAGCGTACAACGTCCGAGACGTCATGAATATGACAATAAGGATGAGAACAACAGTTCGAACAATGTAAATAATTACATTACCTCATCTCCGAAATATAGATAGATCCTGAAGAAGACTGGAGCGTACAACATTCGAAACATCATGAATATGACAATAAGGATTGAGAACAACAGTCCGAACGATGAAAATAGTGGAAATAATTACAATACCTCATCTCCGAAATATAGACAGATTCTGAAGAAGGCTGGAGCGTACAATGTCCGAAACGTCATGAATATGATAATAAGGATTGAGAACAACAGTCGGAACGATGAAAATAGTGTAAATAGATACGATATCTCATCTGAAAAATATAGACAGATATACAGTCCTTTGCAGTTGTTTTCCAGGATGAAAAGAAATAAGAAATAAATATGATTTCTTCGTGGGGATATGTGAGAAAGAAGAAGCGAGTGTGAAAGTGAGAATAAAAGTCTAAGAATCTTGTAACTTGATGAGTTATGTGAATCTAGAAGGGAATTTCGATGAAGTCGAGCGTCGTGACCTGTTGCCGTCTATTGCCGATTGTCTCTACTTACTGGTTTGTCTGTTTGGGTTGGTTTGTTTTACGGTATATCAACCTCAATGGGTTATTTATTGCCGACAAGATTTTTTTTGCAGGTAATATTTTTTCAAAAATGTATTGCTGCTAATAGTTTTTTTCAAAAACGTACTGCTCGTAAAAAATTTTCCAAAAGGTATTGCTGGTATTTTATTGGGGGGGGGGGGTAACAATTTGTCCGTAGCTGGGACCCTGACAGGTCAGGGTGGACCTGGGAACATCAGCTATTACGAGGTGGTTCCACACTCCTCAAAACCTCCTGATCAGAGGCCTTGCTGTTGGACGTAGTTTATTGTCTTACCCAGGACGCGGATGTAGTTTGTCGTCTTTCCTGGGACGTGGATGTTAGTTTATCGTCTTAGACAGGACGCATATGTAGTTTGTCGTCTTACTCAGGATGTGGGCAAAGTTTTTTTTGTTCATGACGAGGATATAGTTTATCGTCTTACCCAGGACGCGGATGTAGTCTATCGTCTTACCCAGGACGCAGATGTATTTTGTCGTTTTTCCCGGGACACGGATGTAGTTTGTCGTCTTACCCAGGACGCAGATGTAGTTTGTCGTCTTACCCAGGATGCGGAAATAGTTATTTTCTTGCCCAGGACGAGGATGTAGGTTGCCGTTTTGCCCAGGACGAGGATGTAAAAAAAAAAAAGTGCCCAGGACGCGGATGTAGTTTGTCGTCTTACCCAGGAATTTTAAACATGATGTATATTGTCGTTTTTTCCTCATAACACATATTTGTAGTTTGTCGTCTTATTTGGATGCAGATGTAGTTTATCGTCTTACCCAGGACGCAGATGTATATTGTCGTTTTTCCCTGGACACGGATGTAGTTTGTCATCTTGCCCAGGACGCGGATGTAGTTTATCGTCTTACCCAGGACGCAGATGTATTTTGTCGTTTTTCCCGGGACACGGATGTAGTTTGCCGTCTTGCTCAGGACGCAGATGTAGTTTGTCGTCTTGCCCAGGACGCGGATGTAGTTTGTCGACTTGCCCAGCACGCAGATGTATTTTGTCGTTTTTCCCTGGACACGGATGTATTTTGTCGTCTTACCCAGGACGCAGATGTAGTTTGTCGTCTTACCCAGGAATGCGGACGTAGTTCGCCGTCTTCCCCAGGACGAGGATGTAGGTTGCAGTCTTGCCCAGGACGAGGATGTAAGTTGCCGTCTTGCCCAGGACGCAGATGTAGTTTGTCGTCTTACCCAGGACGCAGATGTATATTGTCGTTTTTCCCTGGACACGGATGTAGTTTGTCGTCTTACTCAGGATTTTTTATCACGTTTTGCCGTCTTGCCCATTTTTAATTGTAGGTTGCCGTCTTGCCCAGGACGAGGATGTAGTTTGTCGTCTTGCCCAGGACGCGGATGTAGTTTATCGTCTTACCCAGGACGCAGATGTATTTTGTCGTTTTTCCCGGGACACGGATGTAGTTTGTCGTCTTGCTCAGGACGCAGATGTAGTTTGTCGTCTTGCCCAGGACGCTGGATTGGTTTTTTTTCTTGCCCAGGACGAGGTTGTAGGTTGCCGTCTTGCCCAGGACGCAGATGTAGTTTGTCGTCTTACCCAGGACGCATATGTATTTTGTCGTTTTTCCCGGGACACGGATGTAGTTTGTCGTCTTACCCAGGACGCAGATGTAGTTTGTCGTCTTTGGCCTTTGACTGTCTTGCGGTTTATTTCCGTCTTTGCTCCACAATCTTTTAAAAATCCAGTATTTATCCTAGAGATTAGTTTTGTCAGTGAGTAGATCTAAGGATTTAATTAACTGGATTTTATAAATGTAATACTTTTAGTTTAAACCATAATGAAAATAATTTTTATGCTCGGTAGGCTGTGAGGTCAGAGGTCAACAACCATAAATATCTCTTTCAACCCCTCTATTAAAAAGCGCGTGATAAGATAAAGAAAATTAAAGAAAGAAATATGAAACGCCAACAGTGTAAAAATCAAGAAATTAGTATTTATGTTTAAAAACAATCTTTACTCTCATATAACAGGGATTCTCAGCTAGTGGGGGATTCCACCTTAGGGGAGTAATTTCAGGTTTCAGGGAGAGAGTATTGGGGCCACAGATTAGTAGATTAATCATTCCGTTAGTTCGTGTTTTTTTGCCGCTACAAACATAATCGATGTAAATGTATACGTACCAATAGGGGGAAAAGAATGGAGATTTTCAATAATATAGACATATTATTTGGAATGCGTCTTTTGAGTCGAAAAATTTAGGAAAGTGCGTGGAATGATAACCTGACTTATGGCGTAAAGGGTGCATTGGCAAAATAGGTTGAAAACCCACTGCTCTAAGGTGATTACATATTTTCTGTTGGGACATAAAATGGGTGGTCAATTTTGCATTGTTTTAAGTAATAAACTTATCCCTCTAAAGTGATGACATATTTTCTGCTGGACATAAAATGGGTGATCAATTTCGCATTGTTTTTAGTAATAAATTGATCCCTCTAGGGAAGTATATATTTTTATTTTAATAATTCGTTAGCTCTTGTGATTTTTGGCCACTACAAAAATGATACATGGACATGTATATATAGTAATAGGAAAAAAATGAAGAATTTTTCAATAATATCGGCATATTATTTGGAATGCATCTTTTGAGCCGGACAACCTGGGGAAGTGGGTAATGACACCCTCACTTATTGTGTAAACGGTGCCTACGGCAAAATAGGTTCAGAGCCACCGTCTTATTACCAATAGTTTAAGAATATCATTTTTTACTCTGTACGATATTATGAAACTTAGAATGAATAATTTTATTTTTTATGTGACATTAAAAGTATTTTTGTAAGTTAATGAGGATAATTTTGACTTTAATACACATGGCCTTCACATTTTAATTATTTTCTAACTTGTTTGACGTCAATGAAATACCTAACTGTGCCCATCCTGTTCTTTTTTATCTATTATAAATTTAAGAGATATTGAAATATCTTCCTATTATAATTATGCTTTGTCCTCTCTTAGTTAGATTGCACGACCGTTACAACCTCCCAATATCTCATAAATAATAAACGATTCTATTTTGATTTAAAATGAAAGACATGATTTATCACAGACACTACTTGGTTTCAGTGAAAGAAAGAAAGAAAGAAAGAAAGAAAAAAAGAAGTGTTTATCGTCTCTTGCCAATACCTCATAAATAATGGACTATTCAGTTATGATTGTGTGAGAAGACAAAAGACATATCAGACATACTACTTAGTGTCAGTGAGAAAATGAAAGAAAGAAGGAAAGATACAAGTTTGTAATGTCTGTTTAAGTGAAATGGAAAAAGTTGTCAATTTCAAATCTTTTCATTTGTACCCCCTTACTTCTTAAAATAACGATCAGTGAAAAACAAACATATATTAGAGACGCCATTTGGTTTCAATGAGAAAAAAAAAAGAAAGAAAGAAAGAAAGAAAGAAGAGAAGGTAGAAGCGTTTAATGTCTGTTTCAGTGAAAAGGAAAAAGTTGTCAATTTTTTTTCTTTTTTGTTTGTTTAGTCTTTTCTTAAAATAACTATCAGTGAAAAAAAACATATTAGAGACGCCATTTGGTTTCAATGAGAAAAAAAGAAAGAAAAAAAGAAAAAAAGAAGAGAAGGTAGAAAACAAAACATGTCTGTTTCAAGTGAAAAGGAAAAAAGACAAAAATCAATTTTAAATCTTTTCATTTGTATCCCCTACTAATCTTAAAAATAACGATCAGTGAAAAATGAAAACACAAATTAGAGGACGTTTTATTATTTTGGTTTCAATGAGAAAAAAAAAAAAGAAAGAAAGAAAGAAAGAGAAAAAGAAGGTAGAAGTGTTTAACGTCTGTTTCAGTGAAATGGAAAAAGTTGCCAATTTCAAATCTTTTCATTTGTATCCCCTTACTTCTTAAAATAACAACCAGCATTCATATTTATGATTGTTATTGCAGTATTTTGTTAAAGTTGTTAAGCTCAAATATTTATTCGTAAGTGATAAATATTGCATTGCATTAGTTTTAATTGTATTAAATTTCTAGAATTTTGTAAATATAAATTATTCATGTAAATATACAGTCTAATAAATTAATAATATTTAATATTTTTGTTGTGAACAAAAATAAATTTTAAAAACTTCGCTTTCATCATGCGTTTAGGTTTTTATTATAATTATAACTATTGCCTTTAAAAACAAGAGACATTTCCTTACGAGTGAAGGTTATTAAAATAATAGCAGTGTTAAGGGAAAGACTGTACTTTTGACACACATTTTTTCTGCAGGTACAAAGGTCCAAGACTGTCAAGTTGACTTTAGTTGAGTTAAAGTTTTGAGTAGTCGGACCCCAGAAAATGTTTTGGTTTAAAAAAGACTTTTAGTAGTTGGTTCACAGTAAAAAAAATCTGTGATTGAGAAAAGATTTTGATCGTCAGCAAAGATTCACTGACCACCCCTGCTGTTGTTGTTAGAGGTGATTCATTGGTAATCGCTGACACATGTTTCTTTCAGTGCATGCTTGGGAGAAATTTTAAAAAGCTATGTAGCCATGTTTTATCTTGTGTTTGAACAGCTTGGAGAGAGTTGCATCTCTTCTCCTAAAAGTCAAAATCTGTGGGGTTTTAGAAGAAATCTCTCCCGAAAGTAGATTTGTGAAAAATAGGGTTTTAGTTTTCCCTGACTGGTCAAATATTTCATATGGTGATGTTAATTTTGAACCAATAGAAATTTTGATTTAAACGGTGTGTGTTATGTTGTGAAATCTTTTTGGCATTGTTAAGTTTCTGGGATTGCAAAAAGGAAATATTTGTCTAAGAATTACTTCCACAACGCATAGAATAAATCATTAAGTTCAGACTTAACATCGGGGCAGAAAGAAATGCCGAAAATCGATTCGCAGGTACTATCTCACGAATCACATTGCAAGTAACCAGTCAGAAAAATAATTCCTTCTCCAACAAACGTGGTAGCCAAAATACCCGAATTTTTCTCCCGATTCTAGAACACCAACTGCTTTTATCGGGCCGAGCATTTTTTTTTTTCATTCGCCGACAACCTGAGAGGACGCCCAATTTTTATATATCAAAATACTTTTATGGCAACTCCTGTGACGGACTTTTATTTAATTTAAATATTCCGTCTTCGCATGTCATCAACGGAATAATTCCCTTTTGGGGTAAAGTAATTTTCTTTTTAACATTTTCCGTCAAATTTTATACACGCGACAAATATAAAATTGGTTTGAATAGGTAATATATATCCGTTTTCTTCTTGTATATATTGTCTGTTATTGGGTAGAAAATAAAGTTTGGATGTGTTTTTAATATGGTATGTATGTGGGTATGTGTTGGAAGTAGTGTTTATTTTCTATAGACTTTTACACCATTTTAGGCAAAAAGTAAAAAAATTTTGTTAAGAAGCCCTGCAGGCTTAGAAAGTTTTCTATCTGTTATGGGACCTTACCCATAATAACATAATGGACTATTCCATACGTAATAAATACTGCGCCTCAAGAGGAAGCGGGGAGTTCAGTCCGAAGTCGGGCGACCGGCTGACCGGTTGAACTCTCTGCCTTCAAGCGGGGAGGAACCCGAACGAGGCTACGCCGAAGGGCGGAGTCTCTTTCGGGGAGGTAAACCGACCCTGAACCCGTTTATACAGGTTGAAAGGGCATATTTTTGGACGAGCCCACGGGCTCGGAGATCCCACGTTAAACCGGCCTTGTGCCACATGATGCCCTCGTTGGTGGGGAGGTGACTAAATACTGTTCAGTCTGAAGTCTGGAGTGAGGTCCGTCAGAAGTCTGTCAGCCAGTCAGAGGAGCGAGAGAGTCAGTCAGTCAAGTCAGAGGCAGTCCGAAACAGAGTCGCATTCAGACAATTACTACTAAACCCGATTGTTCGTACAAACACTTTCTACTTCTCTGTATATATTCCTGTTTGTAATATATCTGTGTTATTCCATACCTGTGTTCGAGTTCTTCTTTATTGGTTCTACCTCGGACTATCACCGTAGTACAAGGAACCGGACCATAACACTATCGACAAGCTATTCATCGGGTACAATGGGTGACTGGATCCGAATTAATCGGATCGAGTATCAGTGAAATTGACCCATGACCTTTGTTCCTCCCCCCGTTTCTTAGATTCTCTAATGCAGAAAGACTAGTGTTTGCCAATGAGAACACCGATAACATTCTAAACTCTGGTGATCACCCGATAAAGGTAAATTGACTTCCATTGGCGTTGTACCATAAAATCTTCTTTTGTTTTTGTTTGCTCTTTTCTACCGTGGGTGTCAGTGAAATCGCAGACGGGTTTAAAGTAAAAAAAAAAATGACTATGGCACATAAAGAGTCCATCAACAGAAATGAAATCTCACACACACACACACATATAAGGGGACATTGAAGTCAACACATACTGGCAACAGTCTGTTTCATGCTTTTCCACAATCGTCAGGCCTGACGATTGCATTTAGCATGAAACAGAATTTCGCTTCTGGGTGTTGATGTCAATGTATATATGCTTTATATATATATATATATATATACCGGGGTGGAAATAATCTATTCTTCATATGATGTAATTTTGGATTTTATTGTGTTCTAATTATTTGTTCTGTAATAATAAATACATTGAGCTCTTTTTGTGGATCAGTTTTAATTTAATATTTCATATTACTAGGATTCACTTGGATTATATACCAAATAAACACATTTACTATATATATATATATATATATATATATATATATATATATATATATATATATAGAGAGAGAGAGAGAGTCTATACTGGGGTTAACCTGATCACTATTCCTGAGCATTCTTATAAAACAAAACACACACACACACACACACACACACATATATATATATACACATACATACATACATACATACACATATATAAGTCTATACTGGGGTTGAATAAAACTGACGAAGTTTCCGTCGGCTGAAATTACTTATTCTTCATATGATGTAATTTTGGATTTTATTGTGTTCTAATTATTTGTTCTGTAATAATAAATACATTGAGCTCTTTTTGTGGATCAGTTTTAATTTAATATTACTAGGATTCACTTGGATTATATACCAATGGGTTTATTACCTTTACTATATATATGCGTGTGTGTGTGTGTGTGTGTGTGTGTATATATATAAAAAAAATGATGTCTATTTTCTCTCTTTGCGTTTGGTGTATAGCGTCACCGACGGTAGCCAAAGCCGGACTTCCACTTTTATATCGGAATTGACCTACGAGAATAAAAGATGTCCGAAGTGTGTGCCGTCATATGATAATCTCCTCCTAATCTATTTTAGCCACCCGGCTGTCGGCGATTATGTTTTGGAGCGGTATGGGCTAATCACTGGCGGTCGACTGCAGCATTGTTGGGTCAACATTTTAACGAAAGTTTCTCGATGTTATCTTTTATATTCCTCGCTTTCTGATTTCGAGATATTAAATGTAAATATAACAGTAGACATTGAAGTCAACACTCAGAGGCAACAGTCTGTTTGATGCTTATACACAATCGTCAGGCCTGACGATTGCGTATAAGGTGAAATACTGATTGCTTGTCTCATATTCATCTTTTGATCTTAAGGCCAGTGGACAACAAAATCAATGAATTTGTCGTCCTACAACCCTGAGGGCCAAGTTATCCTCTGGTATAGACAGCGTGTGGCAAGGGTCATATCATTTGGTCACGGCTGACCGGGATGTGTGTGGTATAGTGATGTTAATTTCTAACCAATAGACACTTTGATTTAAATCGGTGCATGTTTTATTGTGGAATCTTTTTGCCATGTTTGTAATATTGTCTGTTATTGGGTAGAAAACAAAGTTTGGGCGTGTATGTAATTGGAAATAGGGTTTATTTCCTATATAAAGTGGGTAAAGGAAACATTTGAGGTCAAGTGGTAAGAAACTGGACATAGAGAGTTTCCGGTTGCTGGTCTTTATAAGTGCTATGGGAACTTACCCATAATAATAATGGACTATTCCTGACATTATAAATACTGCGCCTCTCAAGAGGTATGAGCAGATATTGTAAGACGAGGAGAGATAATTGAGAGTATATTGTAAGGACATTGGAATAGGGATACTTGTAAAGACAACATAGTTCACTCTAACCAAATTTGATAGTCATTACTAATACTTCTACTTCTTTGTATTATATTTCTGTTTTAATATATCTTTGTATTCCATACCTGTGTTCGTGTTATTCTTTCATTGGTTCTAACCTTGGACCATCACCGGGGTACAAGGAACTTGGGCCATAACAATAAGACACAATCACAGTTGAAGAAGTAAGTTCTGGATCACCCCTGGTGAAGGACGGACTGTCTTCCAAGTAAATTTTGTGCCGCCCTTTGGTATTAACCAGCCACATACCGTGATGTGTAAATAAGCAGGGAATTGCTAGGGGGTAACAGCTGATCTATGAGATTCTCAGAGCAGAAGTCATCCCAAGTGTCACTGAGCAAGCGAAGACTTGAATAAATTTTTTTAAAAAAATCCTACTATCAGAAACAGAGTTTGAGATTTCATTTCTTCCTTTGTTTCTTTGTGAATGTGCAATGGGACTTTCCCAGTTTTGCTGCAGACTGACGGACATAAGAATCAAGTCACAACATGAGGGATTCCCTTGTCGGTCAGGATAAGATAAGAGATGTTCACAGGGCCAGATTATCCTTCTGGCTTGTATAAATTGCAGCTTAGGGCCTTGGCCTGGATTATCCTCTTGGCTAGCAGCTGCAGCCTAGGGTCTCTCAAGCTTTTATAATTAATGATTTCAAATTTCTAGATGTTATAACTTCTAACTAATTTCATAAACTGAAACATTTTTTAATCAGTTCACTCCAAGCAAGGAGCGACTGGGAGAGAAAGAGAATTAGAAAATTTTAGAAGGAACTGGAAATCTGATCCTAAGCAGAAAACAAAGGGTAACCCTCTTCAAAAGATCAAGGAGGAGTGTGAACTGGATGATAGGTGAAACAATCTACTATTGACAAAAAAAATAAATAGTAAATAAAATTTTAAAATTTAGATGGAGATGTTAGAAATATATAAAGATGAAGTAGACTTTACAAGGAACCAAAACCTCAACCCTAAACAGGAAACAAGGGATAATTATTTGCAGGAATTAAAGCAAGGAAAATAATGTTTTAGTCTGTGTCGTTGTGTTTCACGTAGATAACATGTTTGATTTTAGTTCAGAATGTTTAAACCTTAGAAATTTATATAATGATTTTATTCGGACCTTGAATAAGTTCTCGCTGTTTTCCAACAGATGGGTGTTCCCAGAACTGTGTGCATGTAGTTTTAGATGGTTACGCATCTATAAGGAAGTACTATAAGCAATCTTGAAATTCAGTGTATGTCATTTCGACGAAGTGTAAACAACTTTGTTTTTCATAGCATTAAGCATGTCGGATTTTGTGCCAAAGAAAGTGAATTTGCGGGGAAATTTACTGCACTACTTTATTCAAAAGAAATCTGCAGCTAAAGCACAAATAATTCTTGTTGAGACTTACGGCGACCATGCTCTGTTGGAAACAACATGCAGAGATTGGTTGAGACGTTTCAAAAATAATGATTTTGATGTTGAATATAAAGAACGCTCTGGCGCACCAAAAAAGTTTGAAAACGAAGAATTGGAAGCATTTCTTCATGAAGACTTATATCAGGCGCAAGCTGAACTTGCAGAATCATTTGGAGTTGATCACACAACAGTTTCGAAACAATTGATAACATTAGAAATAATTCAAAAGCAAGGAGATTGGGTGCCTACGAGTTGAACCTGAGAGACGTCGAACGGTGTCTTGTTACGTGTGAAGAGCTGCTTCAACGACAGAAAAGGAAAGGTTATTTGCATCGTATTGTGACTGGCGATGAAAAGTGGATACACGACAATAACACTAAGCGTAGAAGATCGTGGAGTAAGCCCGGTCATGCTTCAACATCGGCGGCAAAATATCCATAGGTTGAAACTTCTGCTCTGCATTTGGTGTGACCAGCTGGGTGTAGTTTATTTTGAGCTGCTCAAACTGACCGAAACCATTACGGGAGATTGCTGTCGACTACAATTGATGCGTTTGAGCCGAGCATTGAAGAAAAAACGGCCGCTATACTAGCAGAGACAGGAAAAAGTGATTTTGCAACATGATAACGCTAGGCCCCATGTTGCAAAGCTGGTGAAAACCTACCCCACCCGCCGTATTCACCAAGCATTGCCCCGTCCGATTATCAATTACGATCAATGGCACATGACCTGGATGAACAGCACTTTCATTCTTATGAAGATGCAAAAAAAAATGGGTCAACTCGTGGCTAGCCTCAAAAGACGTGTCGTTTTTACGACGTGGAATTCAAATGCTGCCAGAAATATGGGAAAAAATAGTGGCTAGCGATGGACAATACTTTCAGTGACATGTTTCTCACTTATTTTTGTAAATAAAACATTACTTTTCCTGAAAAATCAGCGAGGTCCTAATAATTTTCTAGATGCAACTTTTAAATAGTTTCATAAACTAAAATGACATCAAGATGATAAACTCATGTTTATTTTGATTGCTTTATTGTCATACTGCTGGTTATAAAAAAAATCCGTTTTTTACTATGGTTATATTAAAATATGTGTTAATTTGGTTTGCAATAAATACTAAAATAATGTTCTGTCCTTCTGATTAACATACGATCCATTTTTTTAATGGACGGAGAACAATAAAAGAACAGGAATTAAGATGACAGAAGATAATATATGTCAATGCATTTAAATTATTAAAGATCAAAGTTAACTAGAATACAAAAAGTCGGGAAAGAGTTCTACAAGCAAGAAGTATGAGAGAAGAAACTGTTAACATAGAACTTACGGTTCTAGTCATTTCAACTGTAAGATGATGAGACCAACCGTCAATGTAGTACTCATAAAATCTACGTACCAAAAAGGGAAGAGTCTTGGTATGTTGTTAAACTACATCCGGCAGCAAGATCTCTAATCTGGAGATTGGAACCAAATCTTAATTGCTGTTGTTCCCAGGTCCGCCCTGAACCTGAGTGGTAGCACCTGTTAGGGTCCCAGTTAAAGGCAAATAGTTAACTCCCAAACACTATGAAAGTATAAAAAAATTTATAGTAAAGATACTATCAATATATTTTCAGAGTAAAAAATATTACATTTTAGTAAGAAAAGCAAAAAATTATTGGGCCCAA
>CAHIKZ030001386.1:420000-457500 GCA_903632075.3 Acanthosepion pharaonis | reverse complement strand
CATTGTGGATCCTTTGGACTTAATCAAGACTCTCTCAATACATAGCAGAAGCACCAGAAGTAATATTCAAATTTACTTTGGTTAGACATGCATAAATCCAGTTTACTTCTTTGTGTAAAATTGTTTATTGATTTCTGTTATTTTTGCTGCATTTTCTCAATTCTATACTGAAGCAATCTCCAAAATTTCAATATAATTTTGACACCACAGATTTTAAACCAGCAAAATAGTCCCAAGTGATTCAGAAAGGTTATAATCTTCTTGAGAGCTCAGATTTTAGACAAAACGGATAAAGAATAAACCCAATGTGCAGGAAGTCTACAGACCTGTTTATAATAACATGTCTGTTGACATTATCCCCACCCCATGTTGTTAAAGAAAAAAAAGAGAAAAAAAGAGTTACCCAAAATGCAATTAGAAGAAAGCCGTTCTTATGTACTGGCCATTTGCTGCTCTTCATGGCTGGTTCATTTTGTTATACAGACAATTTTGAAATACAGAGCAGAGAATAAAATGAGGCAGCTGATGGCAATCTAAAAAAAGGATTTAGCAGAATTGTTTGGACAAATGGAATAGATGCACGGCTGCTAAAACAAGGACTTTGAAGAGGACTAAAATGCCTGTAACTTAGATAAGCTGTATTTTTAATTAATATTAAATGGTGGGATTTTGAAATGGTGAAATTTACCTAAAATACCAAGTGATAATACATCACGAATTGGTCATATCTCAGGGTTACATGGCCTAACATTTAAGTAGAGTAAGGCTGTTCATATGAGCAACTTTGTACTGGCCATTTTGCTGTTCTTCACTGCTGGTTCGTTTTGCTACCCAGGCAGTTCTGAAATAATTAAATTTACCTAAAATATCCATGGACAGAGTAGAGGCAAATGGTCAGGTTTCAGGGTAACACAGCCAACATGCAAGGAGAACAAGGCTGTTCATATGAGCAACTTTGTACAGGCCATTTGCTGCTCTTTATTACTAGTTTCTTGTTATGCAGACAGTTTTGAAACAGTAAAATTGACTGAAGATAGGTATCAATGTAAAAACTAATTTTGTCAATGTACATACCCCAAATACTATGACTCCAAATACTAAAGTAGCAACTTTTGTCATTAAGACTATAGCGCAGTCTCAAATTCATGTTTCTGGACCCTAATTGCAAAATCTTGGTAGCCCTGGGAGACAGCGCCAAAGCGATTCCTTGCTCAGAGACTTCAGTTTGTTAAAACAAAAGGCAATATATGCAAAGGATTGTTATATTAGACAGACACACTGAAAAGTGTGTGCCAACCTCATTCTTACGTGTACATGCACGCACACATTGTTGGAAGGTCCAAAAGCAGTTTCGGTGTCCCCATCAGTAAAATCTCTAATTCAGTCGTACACCTGCTTAAAAGCAGATTTGGAAAATTTCTCTTCGTTGCTGTCATCTGAAATGAGGAAAGATAATTGATGAATATAAAAAAAGAAATCATGGTGCAGTAATTGCTCTATATTGGTCATATAGCAACAAACAAATTTTTTTTTTTTTAGTTCATTTGTGTTGAAAGGCAATCAAATCCTTGACATGAGTAGCAAATTAAAAAACATGTGGCAGCTAATCAAGAAAATTTTTTCTCTGACCCCCCACTCTTTTTTTACAGTAAGGCTTACTCTGTGCAAGGCCCAGGGGCTACTACAGGTAGAGGTTATGATAAAGGGTAGTTTATATGCTGAAAACTCATAATAAACTATATTAATTTTTTTTTTTATCATGGTAAGGTTCCCCCTGGACAAGGCACAGGAGCCACTCAAGGTAGAGGGTTAAGGGGTAGTTTATAGGAGGGGAAGATAATGATTGACTCTATACTTGAACAGGTTAACATTGTAGTGATCAGAGAAATATCCTCTAGGGAGTCTATTCCATAGTTGTTTGTGGAAGAAGCTGTTTGAGTCGAACTTAGTTCTTGCCAATGGAATACAGAGGGAATGTGGGTAACTTGCTACTATGTAAGTGGCATGACGAGTTGTAGTCGTGAGGATCAGACCTGGTGAAACCAAGAAATGCAGTCTGTCCAAAGCACTTTCCATGTATATTAGCGATAGAGCAGTAAAAGAGACTTGCTATATTTCGCCTGTGAGAAAGAGGTTGGAGGGTTGAAATAATTCTTCTCCAACAAGAACTTGGAGACGTTTTTGAATTCTATCAAGACTGGAAAGTGAGGACTGATCTGGCTCTTATGAAAGTAGAGAATAGCAGGAGGAGCCAGGTACCTTTTTTTTTACCCCCAACAACCATTCAAAAAAAAAAAAAAAAAAAAAAAAAAAAAAAAAAAAATGCTTATTTATTTTTTACTAATAGATAAGTATAAGAAGTGCATTATAGAAATAGCAAATGCTATATTCTGAATTAAAACTAATGAAAATAAACTTTTATTTAACAACTAAATTCGATGGAATATTTATGTACATTAGTAACATAACTCATAATAAACGGTATAATTTTTTTTTTTTTAATAGTAAGGTTTACTCTGTACCAGGCACAGGGGTCACTCAAGGTAGAGGGCTGAGGGGTAGTTTATGTGGATAGGAGGGGGAAGATAACAGTTAACAACAAAGATATGATTAATAATCTAATATAAATAGTTTAAATAATGATAACTCTTCATCCCTGGAATTCAGAAGAAAAACTTTTTGTTTTTGATTCAGATTCTTGATACAGATTTAAAAAACAAAAAAAAAAAAGAGTCAAATAATCATTCTAGACTATAAATTTTAAGCAAGACTATAAATTTTAAGCAAGACTATAAATTTTAAGCAAGACTATAAATTTTAAGCAAGACTATAAATTTTAAGCAAGACTATAAATTTTAAGCAAGACTATAAATTTTAAGCAAGACTATAAATTTTAAGCAAGACTATAAATTTTAAGCAAGACTATAAATTTTAAGCAAGACTATAAATTTTAAGCAAGACTATAAATTTTAAATTTAAGACTATAAATTTTAAGCAAGACTATAAATTTTAAGCAAGACTATAAATTTTAAGCAAGACTATAAATTTTAAGCAAGACTATAAATTTTAAGCAAGACTATAAATTTTAAGCAAGACTATAAATTTTAAGCAAGAATGGCATTTCGGCAGATCAGACATAAATTAGAGATTCGTGCAAAGGAAGCAAAGTGGAAAGATTTACCGAGGTTGTCAGTGAGGAAGATAACTCGAAGCGTATCAATGGCTTCTTTTGCTGTCTTTGATAAAGACTCGTCGTTAAGTTGGTTCAAATGAGCAATCACCAATTTCAGCTGAATTTCTGAAACGAAAAAAAAAAAATTTTTTTTTATTCATTTCACCCTAAGCAAAAAGCAATAAATTTACTAAGATGCAAGTAGTTACTGAGTGTTAGGGAAACTTCTCCAAATAAGTTTTTTTTTTTTCCTTTTTCTAAATTTTTATGAGTGAAAGGTTAAGGATGAATAATTGAGCAGATTATAAATGCACAATTCAACTGTCTATGCTATATGTCAAGCTTAAAAAAAAAAAAAAAAAAAAAAAAAAAAGGTGTGTGTGTGTGTGTGTGTTTGTACATAAATTTTTGTCTACTAGAAATCATGGAACTTTTTGTAAAAGAAATAGTTCAATTTTTTTTCACCAGGTAATTCATCAGATGATTATAATTGCCTTTATTTTTTATTCTGTTGCTAATGGTTTAACTTCTAGGAATAGCAAAACATACACATACAAACAAAAAAAAAAAAAACAAACAAACAAAAAAGACACACATGCACACAACCCCCCCACCAAAAAAAAGAAGCCCAACAAACACAAAATAGCAATTTTTACCAATTTTCAGAAGCCTATAACTGAAACACTCAAGGTTTTCTGTTTGGATATGACCGTAAAATAGTGGAGATTTAAAATCCTAAGACCAAGGGGTTCTCAACAGGGGTGAATTTCACCCCCAGTGGGTGAATTTGGGATTTTCAGGGATGAATTGTAACCACAGTAATTTTAGTGAGGGAGAAGAGCAATTATATAATTTGGCCTATCTAGCCTGTCACCTTGAAAAGGAGTGGGGGCGATGGCATTTTGACAAATGGTGAAAGGGGTACATGGGGGCAAAGCAAGGCTGAGAATCCCTGCCCTAAACAAAATGCTTTCCTGTGCTGTCAAGCTCCATCTACCTGAAATATAACAATGGGTTTATTTTTAATACATCAAACATTATTGTAGTGGACCCTTTCCTATTTGATATAGACACACCATTTTTATTCATTAAGCAGTGTGTATTACGTCTGTCAGCTTGCACATTCAAGAAAACCAAGAAAAGAAAATGTGTTCTCTGACGGAGATCAAACCTGCATCCTCCTTTGTAGGGGAAACCACCATTTGATCCAGCATACCATTACCGAATGTCACAGTAAGCAAGGCTCTATTTTTTTTTTAAGGGAAGTACATCTTCTTCACCCAGACTATTTTTTATCAAGAGCATACATCTGCTCAGTTTTGTATCCAAAATGCTAAAACAATTTCTCAAGCATTAAAAAAAAAAAAAAAAAAAAAAAAAAAAAAAAAAAAAAAAAAAAACAACTATAGAAAATAGAAATAAAAACAGGAGTGTTTTTTCTATGTATTAGACATTTGAACTACCAATTATCAACTTGGTATCTTAGAATGCAAAGTTATGAAGTTCCAAATTTGACTAATTGCGCAATTTTGAAATCAGCAATAAATTGACATCAAATTTCAAGAGGCCATGAACTAAGAGTTTAAGGATGCTAAAATTTTAGGGTTTTTATTTTCTCTTATGCGAGTTCAACAAATTTAAATTTCATCAAAATCTGTGATTGTGTCCATGGGAATTTCCCAAAAATTTGGTTGAGTTCATATGCACTACAGTTCAAAAGTTTAAAGCCACCCCCAGAATTAGCATTGGATGAATTTGACAGAAGAGAAAAAAAGAGAAAAAAAGAGAAAAAAAAGAATATAGAATCACTTATCCAACTTATAGTTTGAGGAACGAAGGCCAAAAAATTTGTATTGCAGTAATAAAGGAGGATATTTTGATGAGTGTAAAATTTAATCATAAAATGATTTTTTTCCTTTTGTCATAATAAAATTTCAGATAAAAAAAATCTCATTTTGTCTCCCATTTTTTTTTTAAAACAAGGAATAATAATTTTCTCTTATTTAAGTACAAAACAACTACTTTTGGGGCCAATTTAAAAAAAGAATCAGGAGTGAATTCATACTTTTGAATTGTTGTATATGTGAAAGACATTGAAACAGTTTTCTTCCACATGAGATTAAGTGAAGCAAAACTAATTTGTAAAACAAAACTATGAAATTTTCAACATTGAAAAAAAAACAATCACTGTCCGTCAATGAAACAGCAATTAAAACAAACTTAAAATAAAAATTCATCATCACATATGAGAAAGAAATGTATTTTTATAAAAAGAAAAGATTAAATTATGATTATATACTAATTGAAAGAAATTAAAAAATAAATGAGATATCAGCAGCTGAGATTAAAAGAAATTTTGTTATTTTCTGACATATTTGAACAATAATCAAAAGCATAATCCATACTTTTTTTTTCAACTATAATAATTTTCTCTTATTTAAAGTAGAAAACAACTACTTTTTAAATATTTTTAAAAATTACCAGCGGTCGCCTTTGTACTATGGTGAATGTATATCACATCAATAATTTATTTTCAAACAACTTTTAATCTATAAAAGCATAAAACAAACATCATATCCCATTTCCTTGGCATTAAACTGAAATTCTCTGATAATTTTCCGACTTCTCTTAAAAAAAAAAAAAAAAAAAAAAAAAAAGACAGACTTGTTTTTAATTCCCAGATAATTGTCTGCTTTCTAGGTTAGCTGTGAATCCTGCCTGTACAAGGAAGACATTTGTAAACACTGTGGATTGCCTAGTAGCAACTCAGGACTTATACACCACATCTTTCTCCTCAGCTTCAACAATATTCCTGGCATCTGCAGCTTTGGCCTTATTTACCATCTTCTACACAAAGGCCCGTATGGGTGATGCCATCCCAAATGATCTCAATTCCTTAACCAGTCTTCCCAAAGCTGTGTATCCATTGTGACATTGGCATAGATGTTTATAGCTGTTGAAGAAAGGGTCTTTGATTCGAGACCAGAATGCAGACGTTTGATCAGATGAAGATATTTCCAGGAAATATTTTCAGCCATTGCCAAAATCTCAATAATCAAGAATAAAATTCTTTGATGAAGCGTTACCAAAATCTCAAGCTTTTAAGGCAAAACCAAAAGTTTCTTCTTACCAATCTGGGTCCGTTGCAATGGAGCGTTCTGTCTGTAGCTTTCCAAATGGTTCAAAATCGTTTCCGACTGTTCTGCAAGGTAAGAATTTAGGGGGTCCAAATCACTGGCTTCCAACATTGAAGCCATGTGAAGAATCGTTGAACAGATCTACAATCAGAAAGATACTTTTAGGAAATGTCTTTTTCTTTAAATTGGTATCACCACATGCAAGGCAGTAAAGCCACTAAGACATAAAGAGTTATGGGGTGTGGAAAAATTAGGAACAGAAACATTAATAATGAGTGGGAAGAGGAAAGAGTAATCAGGAGGACATTAGATAGCAATTGACATTGCATTTAAATTTTTATTTCTTGGATCACTACAGTCTTAACCTGTTCCAGTCTATGGGTAGCAAGGCAGTAAAGCCACTAAGACACAAAAAGTTACCAGTGTGGAAAATTAGGAACAGAAACATTAATAATGAGTGGGAAGAGGAAAAGAGTAATCAGGAGGACATTAGATAGCAATTGACATTGCATTTAAATTTTTATTTCTTGGATCACTACAGTCTTAACCTGTTCCAGTCTATGGGTAGCAAGGCAGTAAAGCCACTAAGACACAAGAAGTTACCGAGTGTGGAAAAATTAGGAACAGAAACATTAATAATGAGTGGGAAGAAGAAAGAGTAATCAGGAGGACGGTAGATAGTTGGCTGGAAAGCATGGAGCCGGAAGAGAGTTCTACAAGCAAGGAGTCTGAGAAAAGAAACGGTTAGCACAGAACTTATGGTTACATCTAGCCAGATCACCTGTAAATTGATGAGATCTCAATACCAGTTTAAATTCATGAAGTCAAGATACTATAGTGAAGAGCTCATCTGAACAATTACCATGAAAATGTTTATAGAAAAGACACACAGAGGCAACCTTATAGTGGTGGGAAAGTGACTGAAGCCGAGCTGCTAGATCAGAACCAATAATATTGCTGATTCTTTGGATTTTATCACGGAGCTCAAGGTAAATAGCAGGGTCACCGGACCATACATGGCAGCAATATTCTAAGCATAGACGAATGGTAGACTTATAGATATGTACGATAGTTTCTGATGAGAAAAATTCTCTTGTCCGACACAGTGAATAAACTTTCTTAGCAGCTGACCTAGCAATGTCTTTTCGCTTCATGTCAGCTGAGAACATTACCCAGAGAAGGCGCAACAAGTCACTTTCTTGGAGATTAGCATCAGCCATACTGAAAGAAGGCAGAGAGCGGTCTCTCAGATGATTAATAGAGAGAAGTCTTGACTCAAAAAACATTTTTAGGGAGAAGCTTAGCAAAGTAAAATATTTTCTAGCTTTAAATAAAGAAAAAGAAAAAAAAAGAAAAAAAAAAAAGAAATAATTCTATTTTGGAAATAAAGTGTTTAAATATTACATTTTCTCTTGTGCCATACATGAGTCAGCTACAAAAATTATCCTGGTTAAATTTCATATACTGTATATACTTGCATATCATACGACTTTTGAAGACCCAATTTTAAGGGAGTCACATCATACACGAGATATAAAATTAGCGTATGTACTGCCGGCCCTGACTACACCATTGTCCAAACTATATATCCATTTACTGTAGTCAAAAAGTACAGCTGTACTTAAAATAAACCTGATTTTGATAAAACTGATGTTTTCTTTAACTGTATTCAATAATAATGCATGTGATATTCACATATTAGTATCGTATTATAAAATACAAACATAGCAAATATGAATCTTTTTCATTGCTTACATTTATAAGATATTTAGCTGTTTCTCGTTCGGTTGTTTATGGCTGTACACGTTTTTTTTTTTTTCTTTAGGCTTATTTTTTTTTCTTCTTTGGGCTTATTTTTTTCTCATCTCATCTTTTAATTAAATAAATGGCATTACTAATGATAAAAATATCATTCGCTTTTACTTTTTTAACTTATTTAATTAGAAGATGGGATGACAAAGAGTTTTTTTTATTTTTATTCATGATCCCATTTTTTATCATCAAGAGATTTTTCACAACTCTAGGTATTAAATATGAAATAAAAGATACAAATAAATAGATAAATCATTTATTTTTTGTTGAACGATATATAAGTAGTTATATTATTTGTCAAAATAAAAGTAAATTTAGGATTTGTTTCAAGTACCAAAATAAGCCCAAAGAAAAAAAAAAAGCCAATGTGATGATGTGCTTCATTTTTGGCGGCATAACAAATTAAACCTTGCTGTAACATTTGATGCTGCTGGATGTCAAGCATCTTCTATGTTTTTCAGTGTTGAACGATATTTGGTTTTTATAAGGGTTAAAGCTGAAAAGTTATTTTACATAGTTATGTGGGGCTAAATGTAACGTGTTCTATCTAGTGTTACAAGATAACAGAGGAAAATAAATAATGGAGACAAACTCGTAGGTAAGTAATGAAATAGAAGGTTTACTAGACAAAGGTAAATCTAGCATTTGTGGCCCTAATCCTTACTCTGCTTATTTACATAAATGGAAGATTCCATTTATTTATATCCTATATGACATGATGCTATTTGAGAAATCATGGGAAAATCCAGCTTTTGCTTCGATCCAGAATTCAGTCAAAGATTTTTTGTAAATTCAAATTTCAAGTTTGAGTCTCAATTTCTCAGTGACTTCAAGTGTTTGAATTTAATTTTCACGACCCCACCGTTTCACTTTGAGACCCCATTTGGGGTCGTGATCCATAGTATAAGAAGTGCCGAGATAAAGGAAAAGAGGTTAGTCTATTGTCATTTGGCCCCTCAAAAAAGACCTTGCATGATACATGATAAAAATCATTTTTTATAAGTGAAAATTTGGGGGTCGCACAATATGTGAGATCGCGTGTTACACAAGTATATAAGATAAATGCCGCTATAGATTAGTATAAAAAACATGATCGATTGAAGAGAAGTTCTTGGCTAAAGTTCATATTTCCAGGCATGAAACCAACTAAATTCATTCCGCCATGTTTTCAAAGGATTCTCAAAGACAACTGTTCATATTAGCTTGCATGCAAAGGAATTAACTTTTTTTTTTTTTTTTTTTTGCAGCTAATTTCCTGAGCCACACCAAAATATCTTTCAACAAGCAAAGCAAATCTTAAAACTCACCTGTCCAATTAACGTGTCTCGATGTTTGAACTCCGAGAAGTCAGTCACTTTATTTGTGCTGCTGACCAGCCCAAGGACAAGACTATTCCAGACTTTAAGGAAAAGAGTGACGGGTCCGTAGTGTTTGCGTAGAGATGGTGACCCGAGAGCAAGGGCTGCATTGATCCGCACCTTAAAATTTGTGCAGCCCTCCACGACTGAGCAGAGACAAGAGAAGACCTGTACCTGGAGGAGCGAGAGGGAATGAAAAAAAAGAAAAGGACACATTGTTACAGATTGATAACCCCAAATAATACAAAATACATGTATTGTTAACTAACATTTGTGAATAATAACTCAATGAGCGCCATCGTCCCATTTACAAGAGGCTTACAAAAATTCTTGATTTTCTAATTTAGATTGAATATTTTTTATTCTTAGTTATTTATTTACACTATTTACATTGTTTTGGACTGTTGTCCTCATCTTTGTTATTTACGACATTTCGACTATTATACACTCTGGCCTTCTTCAGGATTTGTCTATATTTCTGAGATGAGGTATTGTAGCTACTTAAACTATTTACATTGTTTAGACTGTTGTCCACATTATTATTGTAATACTAGACTACCTGTGACCCATTGGGTCACTGATGGTTCAGTGTTATAAAACATTGAAGTTGATTATAACATACCATTGAATTGAAAGTTAATTTTGTGATGATTCAGTTAAATATTTCAATTTGCTCATGTCATCATTGATCTGGTTTACTGAAAGTTTACAGGATGTTATGAAGAATAGAATTTCCGGGATAAACTTGAACTTTAAATGGGATTAACTTTAAATATATTTTTAACATGCCAAAAAAAAAAAAAAAAAAAAAAAAAAAAATCTTTAAACCATATTCAACTGAAAATATTTTTTAAATATGCCAAAAAATATTTTGATACATGACTGACGAGGCAGATTTTTTCCCACAGTAGGTTGCCATTTCCTTCTGTGGTAGACCAGTTGCCATCCAAGGCTATAGAACATGGTCTGTCCTGCTATTTACCCCATAGCTGGGGGAAAGAGGATACATACCTTTCCCAAAGGTATTAGCATATAAGTGAATGTAATGGATTTGACTGGAATTCGAACTCGTCTCTTCGATTCCTCAGTCTGAGTTGCTATCCATTACTCCACCGTTGGCAAGTATCATTCATTTCCCCCCACATTCTCTCTTTCATATTTCCTTTCATTGCAACTACTCGGGTTTAATTTTATTCTTTATAGATTCTTTCTTTTAAATAGAGACACACCGGCTTTCATTGATCAGGTTCTTGATAAAACGTTTGCAAGTTCTAGAATCCCCTGCCCTTCCTGACAGTAAGTGATGTGGGGTATAAAATGTAGCAGATGCAATTCTCATGATCACAACAGTTGTTTTTTTTTCTCTCATCATCATAAAATCTTTTAGCACATCAAGTAGCATTTTTTCCTCTATCCTGAATTAAAGATTTCCTAATTAAACTTACCAGTTGCCAAATTGGCCCCCTCCTAAAAAAAAAAAAAAAAATTTCAAAATACAGGATGTTTCAAAAGTCTGTGTCACATTCTAAGAACTCTTCAATCATGAACTACAAATGGTAGCATGATTGAACTGGTACCATTTCAAAGACAAAAGTGTCAAGTTTTCTTCTGTTAAATTCTGAACAGCACTCTGTCTGACAGATGGGTCATACATTCCAGAGAGACTGATCATGTGCTCCTGCGATGGCCACCTAGGTCTCCAAGACCTCACACTATGTGACTTCTTCATCTGGGGGTATGTGAAAGGCCCTTGAATGTATATCCCCTTCCAAGAGACATGGATGATCTGAAGACGCAAACAAATGAAACCTTGGTATCCATTGACAACGCTATGCTTAGTCACGTTTGGCAAGAATTGGATTATCCTTTGGATGTGTGCACTCACATTCAACACCTGTAAAAACCTGTACAGAAACGTGGAAATATTTAACTTTCAGGAATATAAATTGTGTTTTGATAGCTTCAATACAGTGTTGTTATATGACAGACATTTGAAACGAGTCAGAAATACTCATGCAAATTAAAGTTGTTAATAGATAGCAGTTATCAATGTCATGTTATTATCTTTTTATGGCCTTAAATGTAATAAAGCAATGTCTACTTACACTCCACTCTGTCTCTCCATGAGGAAGGAAAGTGTTCTTAAGTAAATTACTTAAGGCATAACAAATAAAATCCATCGGACCTTCAAAAATAATCATTTTTATCATTTAAAAAAAAAAAAAAAGTAAAAAAATCATTTATTCTAAGAAGATACGGAAATATAATGGCAACCTTTTCGTTTTAAAAAAAAAAAAAAAAAAAAAAAAAGAAGTGTGTCAAAAGAATGGTTATCCTTTTAATACAACTTACTTTTGACTCTCTCAGTAATGTTTATTTACAAGATTATTTCTAAAAGAAAGGATAGATTTTTTTTTTTTATTTATTACTCCAACAGATTTTATTACATTGAATCAAGGGTTCTCTACAAGTTTTGCGTCATCACTCACTTACACATGGAAAAAATTTTCCACCGCCCACCTGTATCGTAAATATTCAAAAGCATACCAAAGTTGTTTGGTAAATGTTTGTTACTGGTCCACTAACTTTATGATGTAGTAAAAATTCCCAAAGGGAGGTAACAAATAATGCTGACTTATGCAGCAATTGCTACTACTACTACTACCATATTAAAGAGCAAATGAAAGCAAACTTGACTATTGAAAAGCATATAATTCAGTTTTATGGTCAAGCTTAGTGTTGCAAGTATTGACAAAAAAATTCAATGATTTTTGTTCGTAATTATTACATTAAAAAGAATATACATGACTAGCAACTAACATTTTTTGTTGTTATCTGATTTATATTGGAAAAAAGATTTTATCTTGTTTGTAGAATTATTTGAATGTTAATGACCCTTCCCAAAACTATAGAAAATACCAAAACATTTGTTGTTTGTGGGGAGTTTATATTTTATCTAAGAATGTGACTCATTTATTCTCAATTAGCCTCATTTTGTGTTTTTTTGCACATTGCATTTGAATTTTTTTTTTTTGAGTAGCATATGTTGAAATACCTTTTTAATACTCACAATCCTATATGACCCACCATTGCTCATGGCCCAACCAACAGTTGAAATTGCCCACTGGTGGCCGATATCACCCAGGTTGGAAAACCCTGCTTTAAACATTATTTTTGGTGGCTACTCATACTTGAATTTATTTATTAAACAGTATTTTCATCTACCAGCCTGAATATTTTTCTCTAATAAGATTTTCTTGAATTGTTTGGATGAGTATACAAAAGTAAATAGACAGTTTAATAAATAAATAAACGGAGGGTCTATTCAAATATGAGTATCCACTAAAAATAATGTTTAAATAATATTACAACATTCTAAAAATATGTGACCCAAGTACAATGCGATATTTATTATTTAACTTTTATGATAAAAATACAGTTTTACTAACTTAAAAGCAGCTCTGTCGGTGGCATTTACACTAGCTCCTGTGGAGAGCTCTTAGTTGGGCCTTCATCACAATAGGTAGGGAGGAGTAGATGCAATAGGCAATAATAAACTACAGAAGAACTCAAAATTGATCACTGCATTTAAGCATTGCATTAATATTGAAGTTTACCTTTTAAAAGTTCAATGATAATTCTTCTGCCGCCACTTAATTTAAAAACAATTTGATGTGTGTAGGTCCTTACTGTCCGTACAAACAATTATTTTTATTTTATGGGTGACTTTTGCAATTAATTTCAATTATTCCCAAACTTATTTCCAAGTTATAAAACTGTTATCGTACAAAAAAATGTCGAAAAAAATACAAAAAACATAAAAAAATTGCCAAAAACAGTTGCAGTAATGAAAACTTGGGAATCCTAAATTTCAGGATTGCGGATCTGGATCTGTCCCAGAATGTTTTTAATTTCCTCACAGAGTCAGCCTGACCCAAAATGGGATGATATCTTAAGCTATAGCTTCTAAGAGTAAAGTTGAAAAAGTGTACACACACACACACAGACATTTGCATTTATTATATAGATGATATGCTATATTTATAGGTTAAAGTGCTCATTATTCAGGGAGTCTGTAAATGTGAAAGTGGACACTGAGGTCACCACTTAGCGGTGACAGTCTGTTTCATGCTTAAACAGTCTTCAAGCCATTATTTACCTTTTTAAAAAGAAATCTTTTTTGCTTGAAAATTTATAAAAACTTTAGAAAATTATTAAAATATGTAAATGGAAAAGGCGCTTTCAACTTTTGGTGAATTTATATTGGGGAGATTAAAAGAAAGAAATGCAAAGAAAATGCATTCTTTTTTTTCTTTTCTTTTCTTGAGACTTTATAATTACAATTACTTGTTATGTGTTTATTTAAATTTTGTTCAGACATTTTTATAAATTCATAAATAAAAATTTTTTTCATATTTATTTCTTTATAAAATGGTAAATAAATATTTCATTATAGTTGGTTCATATATTATCACAATCTTGTAAATAATTCCAACAGTTTCTTTTTTCGCACTTCCCGCCTGTGGAACTTCCTTCTGTTTCTTAGTTTTCCTGAAAACTAGTCTTTAAATTTTAAATGCAATGTCAAGTGCCATTTCCTGTCTTCTTGAACCCTGTTCATATTTTATCCTTTCCTCAACCCCCTCTATATGTAGTGTTTTCTCTCCCTTTCATTATCTGTAACCCACTAGTGGCATACCGACTTGCTTGGGGTGAAATGATAAACAATCTAATGAATAAATAGTGTTTAACATCTTTGTTGTCATTTCTCAAGAATAAAGAATGTTTGAATCCACTTTCATAGGTTTGGGGTTTATTAAAATTCTAATCACTTTTTAAAAAAATAAGCATTGCTGAGGGAGTCAAAAGTGTATACAGTAATAGCAGTGTCATAAGAATTACCATCCCTTTTTTTGTGCGAGCACAAAGGTTAAACATTATAAAAATGGTAAATAATAAATGTTTTATCATAGATGACATATTTTTATAATCTTGTAAATATAAAAATATTCTTGTAAATAAGCAATCTAATAAATAAAGAGTTTAACATCTTTGTTGTCAGTTCTCAAGAATAAAGAAAATGTATAAATCCACTTTCATATGTTTGGATTTTATTAAAATTCTAGCCATCGCTTTTTAGAACAATAAACATTGCTGAGGGAGTCAAAAACGTACACACTTTTCAACACACATGACGGTTAAACGTGACCAATACAACTATGTCAAAAGCATGTACACAAATGAACAAACAAAAATTGTATTTGGCATTTTAAACTGGTGAAAAATAAAGGTTGAAGGACTTAAATGTAGATATTTCTATTATTTATCTCTAAATGTGAAAAACATTAGGATCTGATTGGAAGAATGAATTTGGCTTTAATAAACAAAGCAAGAAAATTCTTTATAAAATCCAAATAAAGGTTGAAGGACTTAGATGTAGATATTTCTATTATTTATCTCTAAATGTGAAAAACATTAGGATCTGATTGAAGAATGAATTTGGCTTTAATAAACAAAGCAAGAAAATTCTAGATTATAAAATCCAAATAAAGGTTGAAGGACTTAGATGTAGATATTTCTATTATTTATCTCTAAATGTGAAAAAAAGGATCTGATTGGAAGAATGAATTTGGCTTTAATAAACAAAAAAAGAAAATTCTAGATTATAAAATCCAAATGAAGGTTGAAGGACTTAGATGTAATATTTCTATTATTTATCTCTAAATGTTTAAAACATTAGGATCTGATTGAAGAATGAATTTGGCTTTTAATAAACAAAGCAAAAAATTCTAGATTATAAAATCCAAATAAAGGTTGAAGGACTTAGATGTAGATATTTCTATTATTTATCTCTAAATGTGAAAAACATTAGGATCTGATTGGAAGAATGAATTTGGCTTTAATAAACAAAGCAAGAAAATTCTAGATTATAAAATCCAAATGAAGGAATGAAGGACTTAGATGTAGATTTTTTTATTTATCTCTAAATGTGAAAAACATTAGGATCTGATTGAAGAATGAATTTGGCTTTAATAAACAAAGCAAGAAAATTCTAGATTATAAAATCCAAATAAAGGTTGAAGGACTTAGATGTAGATATTTCTATTATTTATCTCTAAATGTGAAAAACATTAGGATCTGATTGGAAGAATGAATTTGGCTTTAATAAACAAAGCAAGAAAATTCTAGATTATAAAATCCAAATAAAGGTTGAAGGACTTAGATGTAGATATTTCTATTATTTATCTCTAAATGTGAAAAAACATTAGGATCTGATTGAAGAATGAATTTGGCTTTTAATAAACAAAGCAAGAAAATTCTAGATTATAAAACTAAAATCCAAATAAAGGACTTAGATGTAGAAGGATTTAATGTAAAAAAACATTTCTCTGATTATTTATCTGGCTTGTGAAAAAAAAATTAGATTATCTGATTGAAGAATTTAGATGTAGATATTTAATAAATTTATCTCTAAAAACATTAAATTTTTGAAGAATGAATTTGGCTTTAATAAAAAAATTCTCCAAAAATGAAAAATCTAGGACTTAGATGTAGATATTTCTATTATTTATCTCTAAATGTGAAAAACATTAGGATCTGATTGAAGAATGAATTTGACTTTTATAAACAAAGCAAGAAAATTTTAGATTATAAAATCCAAATGAAGGTTGAAGGACTTAGATGTAGATATTTCTATTATTTATCTCTAAATGTGAAAAAACATTAGGATCTGATTGAAGAATGAATTTGACTTTAATAAACAAAGCAAGAAAAATTCTAGATTATAAAATCCAAATGAAGGTTGAAGGACTTAGATGTAGATATTTCTATTATTTATCTCTAAATGTGAAAAAACATTAGGATCTGATTGAAGAATGAATTTGGCTTTTAATAAACAAAGCAAGAAAATTCTAGATTATAAAAATCCAAATGAAGGTTGAAGGACTTAGATGTAGATATTTCTATTATTTATCTTCTAAATGTGAAAAACATTAGGATCTGATTGGAAGAATGAATTTGATTTAATAAAAAAGCAAAATGATTCTAGATTATAAAATCCAAATGAAGGTTGAAGGACTTAGATGTAGATATTTCTATTATTTATCTCTAAATGTTCAAAACATTAGGATCTGATTGAAGAATGAATTTGGCTTTAATAAACAAAGAAAATTTAGATTATAAAATCCAAATAAGGTTGAAGGACTTAGATGTAGATATTTCTATTATTTATCTCAAATGTGAAAAACATTAGATCTGATTGAAGAATGAATTTGGCTTTAATAAACAAAGCAAGAAAATTCTAGATTATAAAATCCAAATGAAGGTTGAAGGACTTAGATGTAGATATTTTTCTATTATTTATCTCTAAATGTGAAAAAAACATTAGGATCTGATTGGAAGAATGAATTTGGCTTTAATAAACAAAAGCAAGAAAATTCTAGATTATAAAATCCAGGTTGAAGGACTTAAGGTTAGATATTTCTATTATTTATCTTAAATGTAGAATGAAAATTTATATATAAATGGAAAAAAACTTAGATTGAAGAATGAATTTGGCTTTAATAAACAAAGCAAGAAAATTCTAGATTATAAAATCCAAATGAAGGTTGAAGGACTTAGATGTAGATATTTTTATTATTTATCTCTAAATGTGAAAAACATTAGGATCTGATTGGAAGAATGAATTTGGCTTTAATAAACAAAAGCAAGAAAATTCTAGATTATAAAATCCAAATGAAGGTTGAAGGACTTAGATGTAGATATTTCTATTATTTATCTCTAAATGTGAAAAACATTAGGATCTGATTGAAGAATGAATTTGGCTTTAAAGCAAGAAAAAAAGCAAATCCAAAATTTGAAGGAGATTATAAATTTATCCAAATGAAAAACATTAGGTTGAAAGGAATTTGGCTTAGATGAAAATTCTAGATTATTTAAATGAAGGTTGAAGGACTTAGATGTATTTATCTCTAAATGTGAAAAAAAAAACATTAGGATCTGATTGGAAGAATGAATTTGGCTTTAATAAACAAAGCAAGAAAATTCTAGATTATAAAATCCAAATGAAGGTTGAAGGACTTAGATGTAGATATTTCTATTATTTATCTCTAAATGTGAAAAACATTAGGATCTGATTGGAAGAATGAATTTGGCTTTAATAAACAAAGCAAGAAAATTCTAGATTATAAAATCCAAATGAAGGTTGAAGGACTTAGATGTAGATATTTCTATTATTTATCTCTAAATGTGAAAAAACATTAGATCTGATTGGAAGAATGAATTTGACTTTAATAAACAAAGCAAGAAAATTCTAGATTATAAAATCCAAATGAAGGTTGAAGGACTTAGATGTAGATATTTCTATTATTTATCTCTAAATGTGAAAAAACATTAGGATCTGATTGGAAGAATGAATTTGGCTTTAATAAACAAAGCAAGAAAATTCTAGATTATAAAATCCAAATGAAGGTTGAAGGACTTAGATGTAGATATTTCTATTATTTATCTCTAAATGTGAAAAAACATTAGGATCTGATTGGAAGAATGAATTTGGCTTTAATAAACAAAGCAAGAAAATTCTAGATTATAAAATCCAAATGAAGGTTGAAGGACTTAGATGTAGATATTTCTATTATTTATCTCTAAATGTGAAAAAAAATTTCTCTTAGGATCTGATTGGAAGAATGAATTTGGCTTTAATAAACAAAGCAAGAAAATTCTAGATTATAAAATCCAAATGAAGGTTGAAGGACTTAGATGTAGATATTTCTATTATTTATCTCTAAATGTGAAAAACATTAGGATCTGATTGGAAGAATGAATTTGGCTTTAATAAACAAAGCAAGAAAATTCTAGATTATAAAATCCAAATGAAGGTTGAAGGACTTAGATGTAGATATTTCTATTATTTATCTCTAAATGTGAAAAACATTAGATCTGATTGAAGAATGAATTTGGCTTTAATAAACAAAACAAGAAAAAATTCTAGATTATAAAATCCAAATGAAGGTTGAAGGACTTAGATGTAGATATTTCTATTATTTATCTCTAAATGTGAAAAACATTAGGATCTGATTGAAGAATGAATTTGGCTTTAATAAACAAAGAAAAATTCTAGATTATAAAAATCCAAATGAAGGTTGAATGACTTAAATATAGATATTTCTATTATTTATCTCTAAATGTGAAAAAACATTAGGATCTGATTGGAAGAATGAATTTGGCTTTAATAAACAAAGCAAGAAAATTCTAGATTATAAAATCCAAATGAAGGTTGAAGGACTTAGATGTAGATATTTCTATTATTTATCTCTAAATGTGAAAAACATTAGGATCTGATTGGAAGAACGAATTTGACTTTTATAGACTAAATTGAAAACACAAGGAAGAATTTTAAAAAAATGACAGCCAGTGCATTGCAGTGTAATTGTTAACAATCTTGTCTCGCTAGATCAATAACGACCAATTAGTAAGTTCAATCCTTGGAAATGCAGACTTGTGCCACAGCTACACTACATTTAGTAAATCCCTAAAAAAAGAATAAACATGTAAAATTTTGTCACAATGCAAGACAGGTAATTGTAACTAAGTTTTTTGATGGGGATTTTAAAATCTTTTTTGATTGTGTATAGTTCGAATTTTCTGATATTCTAGCAAAAATGAATTCAGTGAGTACAATTCTTAAAGTTTGATAACAGTTACTGTGTCTAAAAATTAATCACATTCCTGCGTAAAATTATTATTCAAGGTGATTTACCTGAAATGATTAAAAATAAAATTATGATCTTTGTAAAAATTACAATGCAATTAAAGGATTAAATGGATCAAAATAAGTATTGGAAAAACTCCTTTTGACATTACATTTTATTGGGGGCACGTTAATCCATGTTTGCCAAAAATTGGACCATTTGCAGAGAGGTGACATGGACTGAAACAAGTGAACAGATCCTTAAACTCATAATTGTCAGTTATTCTCTCTTAAAACAGGGCTCCCAACTTAAATCACGGAATAAAATTTCCCTGATTTTTTTCATATATCCCCTTTGGTACCGCCATTTTACAGATTTAAATGCATTACTAGATTGGCAGCCATGTCTCATCATTTTATAGTTGAATTGGCTAAAAGTAACCATAAGTTCTATGCTAACAATTTCTTCTCTTGCACTTCTTACTTGTGGAACTCCTTTCTGGCTTCTTGCTTTCCTATCAAATACAATTTACAAAACTTTACATGCAACATCAATCGTCATCTTCTGTCTCTTTGAATTTTGTTCTTTTATTGTTCTCAATAATGTTTTTTTTTTTCACAGACTCTTTTATGGTAACTATCTTACTTGTTTGGCCATTGTGGCATGAGAGCTCTTCCTGATTTTGCTCGTTTCAGCAGAAGTAATCAGCAGGGAGGTGCTGGAAGTGCCAGAACCCATAGAAATGCTGACTGAGACCTAATCGGTCCCTTTTTCTATTTTCCCTTTCAGGGGCCTCTACCTTGAAGGCTAGCTTTAAGGGATACTCATCCTTGCTGCAGAAGACATGGTTCTGTTTTGGCAGCTTGACTTCAGATTTTCCTGTTCCTCCCATGGGAAGATGCAGAAAAATCTCCCTTCAAGACGCCTACCCAAAGGAAAAACTAACCCTTGATGTAGAAGAAACATACCAGTCCTAGCAGATTCACACTCAGATTTCTCATTCCTTCTGTGGGAATAAGCAAAGAAATCTCTCACTATAAAACATCTACTCAAGAATTTTGTTAACTGGGAAATCAACCCCCCACCCCGCAAAATACCATCATTTTGCACTCTTTTTCAACCACAAATAAAAGCTGTTGAACAGTTATATTCAGCCTTCGGTTTTGCTCATTCTACTCTCACTGCCAAGCACACATGCAGCTGAGAAAAATTCCTACACTTTCACTCTCAATAAACCTTGCATCTTAATGGCTTTATTAACTTGCTTGAGGTGAAATGGTAAAAAAAATAAAAAATAAAAAAAATTAGTAACTGATGGATAGACAGTAGTAATGTTAAATAAGATTTAAACTATTATTTTTTAAAGGCAGTGTATTTGGCTCAAACCTTCTGAGGC
Source organism: Acanthosepion pharaonis (assembly GCA_903632075.3). NCBI lineage: Eukaryota > Metazoa > Mollusca > Cephalopoda > Sepiida > Sepiidae > Acanthosepion > Acanthosepion pharaonis. The sequence goes on along the minus strand of CAHIKZ030001386.1, from coordinate 436,936 downwards.
TGACCTTGGGGTCAGCTGGTAGACAAAACAAAGGAAGTCCATTTTGATTGGTTAAAACTAGAGTGAGAAGGTTAGAGATATAGAAAGTGTTTTCAAGGAGTGAAGTTTTACACGTTGAAGAATGCAGACATGTTAACTTCGTATGTGGGGAACTTGCTCCCCAGTAGGGGTGTTAGAGCGACCCCACTGGCTAGTTAAAAATGTACATATGGATGTGTTTAATAAAGTAGTAAGTTAAAATCTCTTTTGTTAAAGTTCTCATTTTACCTCCAAACAAACCAACTAGTGATCACCCGGCTGAGGGGGGGGGGAGGAATACAACTTTATTATGATCGCCTCCTTCAACCATAAGTCCTCCCCAGAAAAGTGGAGGTATACAACAGTAAGAAAATGAATGATGAAGCAGAAAAAAATTCTGTGTTACACATTTCATTACTTAGGACTTCAAATTAATGTAATATTTTTGTAGATTGTTTTATATTATGTTGGTGAACAGACAAAAAAACAAAAAATAAACACTTTTATTCCAATTTTACTTATCCTAAAAAACAAAGAAAGGGTGTTCCAATAACTTGGACTGATTTTAAATGTGAATTAAGTTTAAACGTCTAGTGATTTTTATCTTTTTCTTTCAGATTTAACAACTTAAGTCTTTGACAATTTCAACCATGGGAAGATTAACAATCAAACAATATGTTAAAGTTATCGAAGTCTATTACGAAAATGGACATTCAAACAGAATTTGAATGAGATGTTCCCAGGTTGCATCATCTCTCGAAACAGCGAAATCAATTGTGCACCTTGATACCTTTAGATTTCTTCCTTTGGGATCATCTCAAAAGTAAGCTCTATGCCAACAAGCCAATAACAATTCAACAGCTGAAGGATGGGATAATAAGGCATATTGGTGAGATTGAGGAGCAACTATGCAGAGATGTCAGCAAAAGTTTTAACCATCAAGGGGAGGTGTGCCGCCAAAGTCTTGGCAGATATTTGGGCAATATTATTTTTCACACATAATTGCCATGACTTAAATAACCTGATCCAATATAGAAATAAATAAATCTTCACCAATAACACTGATTTATTTCCTGCTGACTTTAATTCATCTTAATGAAACACCCATATCACTATTAATAACAATTACTATTTATTTAGAGTTTTCAATCTAAAAAAGACTATAACAAATATGGCAGTAGATGTATGTTGAGTTGCATTAGAAAATTCCCTGATTTCACTGGTATTTAAACATATTCCTTGACTTTTCTGGAGTGACTATTTTTTTCAACTAGGATTTAATCCATTTTCCTTAACTGGCTTTAAACTAAAAGGAACAAAAAAAACAAAAAAAAAACAAACAAACAAACAAAACAACCCCCCCCCAAAAAAAAACAAAAAACAACATGTAAATGAAACCTTTCTTCCTCATTACTACTATGTCCTATTTCAACTGAAAAAGTAACTCACTTTCATGATTCCATTTGTTGTGTTTTGAACCAAAGACTTCACTGCTGTTTGAATTGCAACCTGAATTTCAGAATTTTCTGGAAAAGATCAATGTACACAACTCAGAAATTATACAAAGTGATTGGAAAGTCAACGCACATGATATAGATTACGAAACTAAGAGATACAATTTTTAAAATGTTTTCCCACATCACATATGGCAACTAAAGGGCCAAAAATGTATTTCAGAGAATTTCTCTGAATTGCATATATTTTTTTTTTATTATAAGTTTATTAGATGTACAGATGTATACAATTTCCGATGGAATATATCAGTAAAAGGACACCATGAATAAAGACAAAAGGAAAACTTATCTTAGCTGACATATTTTGTCCTCTGAGAGACTTTATCAAAGCAAATGGAAGGATTTTATTTCATGACAAATCTTTATAGACAAGAGTAAAAACACTGGTTTTTCAAAATTTTTAAAGGACGTTCATCAGGTTAGCTGAAAAGTCAGATAAACTATGGGAACGCCAAGTGACACAATTCAATGTCTAATAAATGAAAGTAAATGATGTTCTTGAAATTTTTTTTTTTTTTTTTTTAATGCAAATTAGTAATTATTTTAATTTGGGATTAATTTATGTTTTATATATTTTAAATAACATGAGGTTATGAATTTAACAGTTTTCTTTTAATTTTAATTACCTGTCTATATTTCTGAGATGAGGTATTATGTACATTATTTACATTATCTGGACTATTGTCCTAATCTTTGTTGCCATATTTATTACGTTCCGGTCGTTGTATGTTCCGGCCTTCAACTTTCAGATGGTTGGAATGTTGAACTTAACCCTTTATTTTGCTCACTGGGGTAGACTGTTCTAGTTCCACGTGTCATGTTTAATGGATGTGAGTTATCAGTTATCTCCTGTTAATTTCCCAGTTCTGAAAGATTTCCACTGCCTTAACCATATATTGAACTCACACTCTTTTTTTCTGTCACTGGATGTAACAAACACCTTTATCCACTGTGCCATGTGTCCTTGAATTCAATACCCAGTTAAGGCAGGGAATTAACAAGGAGATAACTGACACCCATTAGCATGGCATGTGGAACTACCCCAGTGAGCAAATAAAGGGTAAAGTTTGACATTCCAACCACCTGAAGAAGGCCAGAGTGTATAATGGCCGAAATGTTGTAATAAATATGGCATTGTCTGTTAGGTAAGTAAGTGAAATTTGGAACATCTTTACTGCCACTACTCTCTTTCTTCATGACAGATTAATATACAAGATCTCCCTTTCAGCCATTGAGAACTGACTACAACCTATCACTATTACTATACCTCTCTACATCGCAACAGACGACTTTGTAACTCGCATCATGTCTATTTTGTCATTTCAACTGCCCATGACTACTTTTCTACTTTTACTGATGACGTCATAACTAGTAATTCTAGGAGGAGTCCTCATTATTTAGGCCCACAACGGGAATCCTCTACCTTCAGGACAAGTGGCACATGATCCCTAAAAGTTTTATTTATCTATTTTATTTTTCTGTATTGTAGACAACAGGTGGTTGCTTTAGAGATCTCACTGATAGAATCATAAAAAAAACTGCCAGCACTTCAGGTCCAGATAAATTCATTTATAATCCACCTTACTATGTGAGTGGGACCCTTCAGTGTGGTGTAATGGTTAGCAAGCTTGTCTCACTAGATTGAGTAGTGTGTTTGATCCTCATTGGGTATGGAGTTGGCATTAAATTTACATCTAAGCTATAAAAATGGACTAAATTTAGGACTAATGTTGTCTTGCTTTAATCAGTTTTGACAGAATAGTGAATTCCATCCCCATTGAGTTCCTCATACTTTCAGCCTTGTGCCACACCTAAGCTATACTTAAAAAAACTGGGGCACTTCAACGTAATGTAATGGTTAGCAAACTTGTCTCACTAGATCAATTACAACTGAGTAGTGAGTTTGATCCACACTGGGTGGTTCATACTTTCAGTTTTAGCATTTCGTCGCAGCATTTTGTATATATTAAATGATTTTCTAAGCTATACTTAGAAAATCATTTAATGTCCTTGTGCCACGTGAAATGCAAATTTCAAAAACACTTTACTATGTGGGTATCTTGAACATACCCAGGGAGCCAGTGTGTCACTGTTAAACGTTTTTTGTACAATAATAATTGTAAAAATAATTTTAATTAATTAGACATTCTCAAAAAAATAAAATAAATAAACAAAATAAATTCTAAGAAAAACGTATCAGGATGCAGCAAGACTTTGCTTACCTAAGGATTTATCGGAAAGATAACGTAAAAGATTTCCCAATGCTCGGACTCCATTGGATCGGATTTTGTCATTGTCTTGGGAAGCGTTGGTTGCCGTTTCAAATAACTTTAGGAGGAGTGAGTCTGAAAAGTCCTCAAGAAATTCCTCATCCTTGTTTTCCCTGAAAAACACAACAACAACAAAATATATTTCAGAGAATTACAAATCCTTTGTTTTAAACTTTATTAACTTACATCCCAAGTGAATAGCAAATAATGCATATTGGCGTTAGGTTGTTGATGAATTTTCTTTTTATTGGTTGGATATCAAAGAGGGACAGAAAGATCAGAAGCACTGGATTCAAAAACTAAAGAAGCCGAATACTAGATCACAATAGGCAGGCAATGAACCGGACTTTTCACATTAGGAACAAAACAAAAATGGGATGAATGTATCCGATACTTCGAAAGCACAAACCAGGATGAATGAATTTCAAACGCTGCTGGGTAACACAAACAGAAATCCTTATTAACACATGGTTCCCTGTCCCCAAAGTGTGTAAAAGTGTATATATATATATATATATATATATATATATATATATATATATAATTAAGGAACAAATAGGAAATGTTTATAAATTTAACATTTTAAGTAAAATTAAGCTTTATCAAAAATTGAAATATGGAGAAAAAACTTATTTCGTTTTTTTTTTATTTTTCATTGGTCAAGCAGTGCAGTGTGTGCGTGTATAATTTATGCATGTTTGTGCATCACAATTCCAGTTGATCTATGCAGGATTCAGGTGATAATGTTTATGCATGTGTGTGTGTGTGTGTGTGTGTGTGTGTGTGTGTGTGTATTTGAGTGTTTAGTGGGTATTTTCATCTATATCTGTCTATATTTCTGAGGTGAGGTATTGTAATTATTTACATGGTTCGGAGTGTTGCCCTCATCTTTATTGCCATGTTAATGACATTTTGTACATTGTACGCTCCAGCCTTCTTCAGGCGATTGGAATTTTCGAACTGAACCCTTTATTTCATCCACTGGGATATATTGTTCTAGTTCCACGTGCTATACCTCTTAGAAATGTCTCAGTTATCTCCCTTTAACTTGACCCTCCAAGTTTTTGTTCACCACTGCCGTAGCCAGGTATTGAACTCACAACTCTTTGGGTCAAGTCACTGGATCTGACTAATGCTTTTATCCACTGGGCCATGTTTCCAATTACCTTAAGAAGACCGTAGTCTACAATGGCTGAAACATTGTGAACATGGCAAAAAAGATGAGAACAACAGTCCGAACAATTTAAATAATTGTCTGCATGTTGATTAGAGTTTGTTTTCTGTGAGAGAATGAATTTAAGTTACACTGGTTGTGGTTGTAGCTTAAATAAAAGTGAAATATGTTAAATATATAAATGTTTCCTATTTATTCCTTATCCTATTATTCTACCAAATTCTGATCTATAGTCGATTCCAATTCTCACACACACACATGTTAATAGCAGGCAATGTAAGTCTTGTAAAGACAAGTATATAAAAATATATTTCTACATTGACAACAGACAATATAAGTTTCTAAGTGCTAAGAAAGTATTTTCAATAGCTTCGATATTATTGCTTCAATTCTGTGACTTGTTGGGTACAATGGACTACAAGCAAGAGGTACTTATTACCTGTTGAGTGCTAGCGCATCACAGAAATTTGCTAGAGCCCAGGCTGCCTTCATTCGAACCGTTGTACTCTGATCGGTCATCAGTGTGAGGATTGTGTGGGCAGCATCCGACATGAACGTTAGATCCTGAAATAAAAAGTAAATAAAGTTGGTTGAAATTGGCTACAAAAATGAGTGGCTGAAAAGATTGACAATTATGGGGTTTACTTCAAGAATCAAAAGGACTTGGCTAGATTACTCATTTTTGTATGGCCCCTTTTCATCATTTTATTTTCACTTTTTGAAAAAAAAACCTCCAGTTGGCCTTTATTCTGCTCACACTAATTTAAGTGTTGCAGAGTGGAAAGTAACAAAAAGACAAAAATTTAAAAGAAAAGAAATATTTCAAGATTTGAAAAAGAAATGAAAAAAAAAAGTTAAAAGGAAAAAAAAAAAAAAAAGAAAAAAAAGAGCTTGGAAATTTTATGCACAAAGATTAAGAAAGAAAAGAAAAAAAAAGGGTAGAGAAAGAAAAAGAAAATTTTAATATTATTCATTAATGAAGAAAAGAAACAAAAGAGAGAGAGAAAGAAAAAAGAAAGAGAAAGAAAAGAAAGAAAAAGAAAAAAAGAAGAGAAAAAGAAAAAAAGAGAAGAAAAGAGAGAAGAAAAAGAAAAAAAAGAGAGAGAGAAAGAAAAAGAAAAGAAGAAAAAAAAAAAAGAAAAGAGAAAGAAAAAAAAAGAAAAAAAAGAAAGAGAGAGAGAAAAAAAGAAAGAGAGAAAGAAAAAGAGAAAGAGAAAAGAAAAAAAGAGAAAGAAAAAAAGAGAAAGAGAAAGAAAAAGAAAAAGAGAGAGAAAGAAAAAGAAAAAAAGAAAAGAGAAGAAAAAAAAAAAAAGAAAGAGAAAAGAAAAAGAGAAAAGAGAAAAGAAAGAGAGAGAGAGAAAAAAAAGAAAAAAAAAGAGAGAAAAAAAAAAAAAAGAAGAGAGAAAGAAAAAAAGAAAGAGAGAAAAAAAAAAAGAAAAAGAGAAAAGAGAAAAAGAAAAAAAAAGAGAGAAAAAAAAAAAAAAGAAAGAAAAGAAAAGAAAGAAAAGAAAAAAAAAAAAAGAAAAGAAAGAAAGAAAAAGAAAAAAAAGAGAAAAAAAAAAAAAGAGAGAGAGAAAAAGAAAAAGAAAAAGAAAAGAAAAGAGAAGAAAAAAGAAAGAAAAGAAAGAAAAGAGAGAAAAAGAAAAAAAAGAGAAGAGAAAGAAAAAAAAAAAAAAAAAAAAAAAGAAAAAGAGAAAGAAAAGAGAAAAGAAAAAAAGAAAGAAAAAGAAAAGAAAGAAAAAAAGAAAAAAGAGAGAGAAAAGAAAAAAAAAGAGAGAGAAAGAAAAAAAAAAAAAGAGAGAGAGAAAAAAAAAAAAAGAAAGAGAGAAGAGAAAAAAAAGAAAAAGAAAGAGAAAGAAAAAGAAAAAGAAAAAAAAAAGAAAGAGAAAGAAAAAAAAGAAAGAAAAAAAAGAAAAAAGAAAAAAGAGAGAGAGAAAAAGAAAAAAAGAAAGAGAGAGAGAAAGAAAAAAAGAGAGAGAGAAAAGAAAAAGAAAAGAGAGAGAAAGAAAAGAAAGAAAAAAAAAAGAGAGAGAGAAAAGAAAAAGAAAAAAGAAAGAGAAAGAAAAAAAAAAAAAAAAAGAGAGAGAAAGAAAAAAAAAAGAAAAGAGAGAGAGAGAAAGAAAGAAAGAAAGAGAGAGAGAAAAGAAAAAAAAAAGAGAAAGAAAGAAAAAGAAAGAAAAAGAAAAAGAGAAAAAAGAAAAGAAAGAGAAGAAAAAAAAAAAAAAGAGAGAAAGAAAGAGAAAAAAGAAAAAAAGAAAAAGAAGAGAAGAAAGAGAAAAAAGAAAGAAAAGAGAGAGAAAGAAAAGAAAGAAAAGAGAAAAAAAAAAGAGAGAGAAAAAAAAAGAAAAGAGAAAAGAGAGAAAAAAAAGAAAAGAAAAGAGAGAAAAGAAAAAAAAAGAAAAAAAGAGAGAGAGAAAGAAAAAAAAAGAGAGAGAGAAAAAAAGAGAGAAGAGAAAAAAAAAGAAAGAAAAAGAAAAAAAGAGAGAGAGAGAAAGAAAAAAAGAAAAGAGAGAGAGAGAGAAAAAGAAAGAGGAGAAAAGAGAGAGAAAAAAAAGAAAGAGAGAGAGAGAGAGAAAAAAGAGAGAGAGAGAGAGAAAAAAGAAAGAGAGAGAGAGAGAGAAAAAAGAAAGAGGAGAGAAAGAGAAGAAAGAAGAGAGAGAGAGAGAGAAAAAGAAAGAGGAGAGAGAGAGAGAGAAAAGAAAAGAGAAAAGAGGAGAAGAAAAAAGAAAGAGAAGAGAGAGAGAAAAGAAAAAAGGAGAGAGAGAGAAAAAGAAAGAGGAGAGAGAGAGAGAAAAAAAAAAGGAGAGAGAGAGAGAAAAAGGAAAAGAGAGAGAGAGAGAGAAAGAAAAAAAGAGAGAGAGAAAGAAAGAAAGAGGAAGAGAGAGAAAAAGGAAAGAGAGAGAAAAAATAGACAGATTAAAGAGAGAGAGAAAAAAAGAAAGAGAAAAAACCCATAAAAAGTTTGTCACCACTTCATGTGAGGCTGAGCAGGAAGAAAATTTTTTCCACAGATCCGGAAAACGCTTGTCAACAGAAAAAAAAAGAAGAAATAAGGACATTTTACCAAAAATACCAAAACAAAAGAAAAATAAGTATTTTACAGTTTTAAAAAAATTTGATAAAAATTTTTAACTTTTATATTATCTTTCATTTTTCTCTATAATTTGTTTACACTCTGTAATAGACACATAGCATATTTTCTTGTCTGTAATACAATCCCTAAAAACAAGGAATAAATTACATCCTTGAGTAGAAATATGACTCCACAGTAGAGCCAACCCCTATACAATTTTTTTTTTTTTTTTTTATATTGTACAATATTAACCATTAAAATCTCAATGTTGTACATGTATGCCACCAGAATATTCAATTTTTCAAAATATTAAAGAACAGAAATGAATTTGATGTTTTCTTAATTTCCGTTTCAAAATTTCAAATTTTTGGAGTAAATTTTCAACTAGATATATTCATTAATATATTTTAAGGTGTTAATTAATCTATCAGATTTTTGTTTCATATGGCTTTGTTATATCTTTATATATCAAGATATTACAAAAAAAAAAAAAAATGTCTTTCATTAAGAATGGAGAGAGAAACAAATATTGCCAATGTTAGTGGGTATTATTTACTTCCCCTTATAAAGGGCAATAACTCAAAATACACTTGAGTTATGGCCCTTGTCAGTTAGTTGGACCGCAGCACTTCTGAATTCAGCATAATGATAAGCTGACACGCACGTGGAATTCATGGTTTAAATCCAAACAATCCTTTCTGTTCTCAGGCAGTAAATGAATAAAAGTTATTTTTTAGGTCTTGAAATACATTTGTCTTAATTTCATTCTTTTTTTCATCCCAACAACCCGAAATAAAACAACTTTCTGGCGACGAGGACTCAAACTTCAAAATCAACATGGCAATTTCCCTCAAAATTTTAAGCCAACAGCAAGAACAATTTCAGAAGCTACAACAGTTATTGACAACAATGACTGCAAAGTTCCAGAATCAACTCAAAATTTTCTGCACTAGAATGGAACAAACCAAAATACCAATTCAGCAGTTATCTTGGCTAACATTACAGAATTCTATCATGACCCAGCAAGTGGAAAAACATTCGCTTCGTGGATTAATGTTTCATGCCGATTTTTCTCACAAAGATGAAAAATTCATCTAATTCGTAAACTGGGCACAAAGGTACATGACTAGTATACGAATAGGCAGGCAACTGAAAATCAGTGAAGTATTCAAAAGACATTCTTTGTTTAATATTCGATTCAATTGTTTAAAGATAACAAAAGATGACGCTGACTATGATGTGACATTGACTGGTCATGTCAATTGGGAATGTGACAAATTTAAATTCCCTCACAGAGGAACAGTTTAAATGTTTGATTTTTATTGCAGAATTAAAATCTCCTCCTCATGTTTGCACTCGACTTCTTTCAAAATTGGAACAAGACAAAGCCATTACCTTAAAAGATTTCACCAGCAAATGCAAAATATCTTTCAAATGTTATTGACATTATGCATGCTTTTGTCTGTTCAAAAAACCCAAGTGCAACATTTGTCACCAAAACACACATGAAGAAGGATTTTGTAATCCAAATTCACAAAAAAATTCAACTGAAAATTCAACCCGATAAAAAAAATCTAAAAACAGGAAAATGTCCAAAACAAACACAGTATTTGCGACATTCAAAGTGGATTACGAATCACAAAGAAAATATATTGTTGTTTTTGTAAACAACAAACCAGTTCGTTTCCAATTTGATACAGCATCAGACATAATGTTAATATCACATTCGACTTGGGAACAAATTAAAAAATGACATCCATCTGAAACAGATCACATAGCAAGGAGTGCGTCTGGAAGTACAATTTGTTTAATTCGTGAGCTAACTTGCAATGTTTCCTTTTGAAATAGAATATTTTCTAGTGTGTGTTATGTTGCAGATAATTTGAAATTAAATTTAATTAGTCTTGACTGGATAGGACAACTTAACCTTTACGAAATTCCTCTCAAATCTGTAATCAATACATTTAACCTCACTTCGGTTTCTGATATTGAAAATCATTTAATGGATGAACTTAACTGACCGGATTGATAGGAGTTGCCGCATTCATTGATGATATCATCATTGCAGGGACAAATCAAAATGAACTTTTGCAACATTTATTTTCTGTTTTTGCCGGAAATTCAACAGTACAGATGCTGAAAAGTGTCAATTTGTCTGAAAACAAATAAAATATCTTGGGTTTATGTAGCGGAACTGAAAGGCAGCAGTCTGTTGGGTTCTGCTGAACTGACTACAGTTCTAAAAAAAAATTGTAAGAGGCAATTTCAACTTAAAATGTGAAAGCAGAATAGTTTTCGCCACCCAAATGTAGCAACAGTCCCTGGCAAATAGAATTAATTTTGAAACGAGGAAAGAAAAGAAATGGGTGTGTTTTTGAAACGTCCAAATCTAAAAAATACGCGAAAGATAAAGTCCGTTGTTCGACGAAGGTTCGAAAAGAATCATAATGGTGGCTAGCTAAGAAATTTATGACAGGTGGTCTCGGACGACTAACGTTCCAATCAAACAGTGATTCATATGTAAATTATGGTTTAGAAACGGCTGTTTAAAAATAGTGGCCTTGGGAGGGTTAGAGGCTTTTGTTGGTGAGAAGCGAAGGCTGGGTTATGTGAAAACAATTTTGCCATCTCTACTTGGCCTGTTGGATTGTCATGTTTGAAGTCGTTGAAATTGGATTTTTTATTAAAAAACAAAAAAGTTGCGTTGAGAGACAAATCTGTTGCAGACTTAATTCTACCAGAAGTTAAAACTTATTATTTGTTTTCTTTTGCTTTTTCTTTTATTTACCAACACAGTTCATTTTCAACAAAAATGGTAGACCACCAGACCAAGAAGATGTCTCAGCATTAAAAAAAAAACATGCCAGCACCGACAAATGCAACAAAATTACGTTCTTTCCTTGGCTTGGTTAGCCACTCAGTGCTTTTTTTGTCTGAATTTCATCGATTTTTATGTACCCCTCAACAATCTTTTGAAAAAAGATGTTTCATGGAAATGGTCTGACACGTGTCAGGTATCCTTCAAAAAGGCAAAGTCCTTCCTTTCTTTCAATCTTTTGCTGACACACTACAATCCATCCATTGATTTTGTGGTCAATTTTGATCCTTCCAATTATGACATTAGAGCTGCCATTTCTCACATTTTTCCTAATGGCAGCCAAAAGGCAATGGCTCATGTATCCAGATCAATGACTTATATTTCCCAAAAGATCATGGCAATTCACAGGTAATAATGATAATTAAAAAAAAAAAAAAAACAGAAACAGCAAAAAACAGAAACAACAAAAAACAGAACCCCCCCTCAAAAAAACAAAAAACAGAAAAGAAAAGAAGAAAAAAAAAAACAGAAAAAAATAAAAAAAAAAAAAAAAAACAGAAAAGAAAAAAAAAAAAAAACAGAAAAGAAAAAAAAGAAAAAAAAAAAACAAAAAAGAAAAAAAAGAAAAGAAAAAAAAAACAGAAAAGAAAAAAAAAACCAGAAAAAAAAATCCCAGAAAAAAAAAAAACCCCAGAAAAAAAAAAAAAAAACCCCAAAAAAAAAAAAAAAACCCCAGAAAAAAAAAAAAAAACCCCAGAAAAAAAAAAACCCAAAAAAAAAACCCCAGAAAAAAAACAGAAAAATGTGAGAATCATGATGAACCTAATTATAATGGTTGAGAAAAGGAAAAAAAAAATACAGGATGACAATTTAAAATTGCCGAGGCTTTGAAGTAATATTGGAACGAGAAATGGTTAAATAAAATCTCCATTTACGCCTGAGATTTAAACTTTATTTCTCTACACATGCAAGTAAACAACTTCAAAAATCGGGCAATATTCTAAGCTAACACCTACAGCAGGGGGTAGCCAACCTTTTGATTCCATGCGCCAATATTTTGTACGATTAATTTAAATGCTCAACACAAACATTCACTTCCTTTCAGTACATGTTGTAATATGGACATATTTTAAAGTTATAATAAAATCTATTTATTTGAAAAATATATGCTTATGACCAGGGGCATATCCAGGAGTTTTTGAAAGGGGGGCATCAATCAATGCTTTGACTTTTTTTTTATCTTCAGATTTTGCAGGGTGGGGGACATGACAGAGTTTATAATGCTTACATAGGCAAAATAAACATAAATAACTTTAATGTGTCTTTTGATGCTGCTTTGTTTTCGTATATTAAACCAGAAATATTAGGAGTTAAATTGTTTTTAAGAAAAAATAAACAATTCTTACGTTGAATCGGACAGTCGCGACCTTTTCATCAAAAAGGATGCAATGCCATTTATGGGGAGGAAAACAGGTTGGCCATCCTTGACCTACCGGATTCCTTTGTAGATGACATATGTGGTCTAGGCTGGCAAAGAAAAACTTGTTAGTCTGGTGAAGAACCAGAATGAAAAATCCCCCAGATACGGCATAGAGATTTATGCTTTGGAAAAGAAAAAAAATGCAAATTCATGAATAATGAAAAAGAGCTTTTAACCAACATAGAAGATGGTGATCAGGAAGTAATGAAACAATTCAAATATCTTGATTGTTAGCGAAGAGGACATTAGAATAAAAATGATTTTTAAGAGCAGTGCAAACAATGGCAGCTGTTGCAAAACTAAGAACCATCTTGAAAGACAAGAACATCTGCCTAAAATCAAAGATCAGGCTATCACAGGCATCGGTTTTCTCTGTTTGTACACCTGCGAATCTTGGATATTAACAGCAGAATTACAGTGAAGAATCCAAGCAATGGAAATGAGATACTGTAGAATCATCTTGTGCATCTGCTACATAGACTGCATCGCTAACGACACAGTGCGAGAAACAATTTAACAGACAGATCTGTTGGAAGACCTTATAACTACCATCAAGGAAGAAAGTTGAAATAGTTATGGACATGTCACAATAGCCAACAATTTTTTCCACTGCAATCCGACAAGGTACCACCTAAGGGGAAAAAGAATTAAGCAGACTGGAAGATTGTTCACTAATACACCGACATCAGTATGCAATCAAGACATGCTGAGGTGAGCGAGGTGCTCAGTTGCACGGCGACCCTACAACCCCTGCTGGTCATGGGACTGATGATGATGATGATTTCTAACCGATTATTGTTGAGCTGAAAGATGAAAGAGGGGGTGAAAGTGAACACTTACAGGAAGCAAAGGGAAAATGTCTGGCCCAATGTTGGAAAGGCAGTCACAGGCCGAGGCACACACAGGACTGTTGTCTTCACTTTGGAGAGCTGAATGTAAAGGACCGGTCAGAAGATATTCCCAGAATTCCAAGGCCTAGGAAAAAAAGGAAACAAAAAAGGTTGAATTATTGTTGTTGTTCTTTGGTAATAATAAAAATTTACATTTTATTGGACAAAAGTGTCATTTTATTTCTAAGTTAATCCACTAGCTTAATTACTAATTAACAAACAAATACTTCACAAGTCTATAAGGGAGGAGAAAGAAAGGGGAAGGAGAGGAGAAAGAGTAGAGAGAAAAGAAGAGAGTAGAGAGAAAAGAAGAGAGTAGAGAGAAAAGAAGAGAGAGAGAAAAGAAAGAAGAGAAAAGAGAGAGAGAGAAGAAGAGAGAGAAAAAGAAGAGAGAAGAGAAAAAGAAGAAGTGAGAGAAAGAAGAGATAAAAAAGAGAGAAAAAAGAGAGAGAGAGAAGAAGAGAGAGAGAAAAGAGAAAAAAAAGAGTAGAGAGAAAAGAAGAGAGAGAGAGAAAAAAGAGAGAGAGAAAAGAAAAGAGAAGAGAGAAAAGAAGAGAAAGAGAAAAGAAGAGAGAGAGAGAAAAGAAGAGAGAGAGAGAAAAAGAAGAGAGAGAGAGAAAAGAAGAGAGAAAGAAGAGAAGAGAGAGAGAGAAAAGAGAGAGAGAGAAGAAAAGAAGAGAGAGAGAAAAGAAAGAAGAGAGAGAGAAAAGAAGAGAAAGAGAAAGAAAAAGAAGAGAGAGAGAGAGAGAAAAGAAGAGAGTAGAGAGAAAAGAAGAGAGTAGAGAGAAAAGAAGAGAGTAGAGAGAAAAGAAGAGAGTAGAGAGAAAAGAAGAGAGTAGAGAGAAAAGAAGAGAGTAGAGAGAAAAGAAGAGAGTAGAGAGAAAAGAAGAGAGTAGAGAGAAAAGAAGAGAGTAGAGAGAAAAGAAGAGAGTAGAGAGAAAAGAAGAGAGTAGAGAGAAAAGAAGAGAGTAGAGAGAAAAGAAGAGAGTAGAGAGAAAAGAAGAGAGTAGAGAGAAAAGAAGAGAGTAGAGAGAAAAGAAGAGAGTAGAGAGAAAAGAAGAGAGTAGAGAGAAAAGAAGAGAGTAGAGAGAAAAGAAGAGAGAAAGAGAGAGAAGAAAAGAAGAGAAGAGAAGAAAAGAAGAGAGAGAGAAAAAGAAGAGAGTAGAGAGAAAAGAAGAGAGTAGAGAGAAAATGAAAAACGGAAACGGAAAAGGAAAAGAAAAAAGAGGCCAGTGAATTAAACAGTTCAACCAACCTAATCAAAAAATATTTTGAAAAGATTTCAGAGCACTTTGTAAAAATGAAACAACTTTGAATTTTAAAAATTGTGCCTGCCTGACCAAACAGGTATTAAAACAACCCAATGCCAAGAGGTTTTCAGCACCCCCTTAATTATCTTGTCCCTCCCCCCACTCCGAGACAAGGACAAATAGAAACAAATCTCACCTGAGATGAAGTCAGGACGTCTGGGTTTGGTTCTGAGAGATTGGAAGCATTTTGCAAATCCTGTCCAATAACTTGAGTTAATTCATCCAAAAGCTAGAAAAAAAAAAAATAAATAAATAAAATAAAAATAAAAAATTTTTTTTCAAAGAATTCATAAATTTAACATTTGTGTAAATGGTATCCTTCCCTTCATAATCAAGATATGCAACAGCAGATGAGATTTTACAAGAGTGGAATGCTTATAATAATACATTAGCAAATCACTACATTTTAAATTAGAAGCAGAACCAATTAAGATAAAACCTACAGCAGTGTTTATCCTTAATGATTGAAAAAAAATAAAATAAAATAGACTGTGTCAGTGGATGGTTATTCTTTTGAAGTCATTATTACTGCATACAATTATTTACAATGTTTATTTTTTGAAAAAGCAATCATTAGAATTTTAATAAAAGCAAAACTTATGAAAGTGGATTTATATATTTTCTTTATTCTTGAGAATTGACAACAAAGATGTTAAGCACTATTTATTTATTAGATTGATAATTTACAAGAATAATTTTATATTTAAAAGATTATAAAAATACGCGAACCAACTCTAACGAAATATTTATTAGTTGCAATTTTATAAAGAAATAAATAGGAAAATATTTTTTTTTTCATAAATTAATAAAAAATGTCCGAACAAGAAAATTTAAAGAAACACAAAATGCCAAATAACGGTAATTATAGATTTTTGGAAAATGCATTTTCTGGGCATTTTTTTTTTTCATTTGCAGTTGCAACATCAATTCACTAAAATAGTTTTTATTGTTGTTTAAAAAATGGTAAATAATAAATATCACATTGTACTTTGTTCACATATTTTTATAATTGTGTAAATAAACATTGTCGAAGGCGTCAAAAGTGTACACAGTAATACTGGTGTCAAGATAATCATCCCTTTGGCACACCGTTTTTGTTTTTTTGTGGGCACAAAGATTAAACATTACCAAACCTTCTACCTTGAGTGACTCACAAGCTTTGTTAAAGGTAAACTTTGATATTAAAAGAAATAGCAATTAAAAATTAATAATGGTTGACAAAGCTTCATCTAATGAAAGTTGAAAATACTTGTTTACTAACAGCCGTAAAAGTGTTGGTCAGATTGGCTGTGGCAAAAAGCCAGTGGATTTAATAACAAGATCTTTTATATTTCATAAGATATGTGTGAATGTCCGAATAATAACTTGAGTGACACACAAGTTTGGCTGTCTTTTCAGCTTGCGTCTCACCAAACCTGTTCATCCCAAATATTTGGGATGGAGGGGGGGGGTCTATAAAATATAGGACAAAGGTTAACACAGAAAATATAACAACACATTCATACTTTGTTTTAACAGTTAAGAGTGGGAAAACATTGGCCCAATAATGCCGATTGTCCCTAGTTACCGAAACCAAATCTGTATTGACTAAGATCAACAATTACATTACGAAAGAAAGAGGAATAATGTAGTACTACTGTTCAATGAGTCACGTACACTATCCAGTCTGTGTAAAATATCTGTACACTGTAAATATACAGTTTTTTTGTGCTACTGTTATTGTCCTCATCTTTGTTGCCATATTTATTACAACATTTCAACTGTTGTATGCTCCAGCCTTCTTAAGGTGGTTGGAATGTCGAACTGAACCCTTTATTTCGCTCACTGGGGTAGAGTGTTCTAGTTCCACGTACCATGCCTAGTGGATGCCAGTTATCAGTTATCTCCTGTTAATTCCCCTGTCCAAGTTCTCTACTGCCTTAGCCAGGTATTGAACTCAGAACTCTTCAGAACCAACACCTTTATCCACTGTGCCATGTGTCCTTAAGGACATTTGTGTATGAATCACTGGGACTTATAAACTTAATGTCTTCAGCATCCATTTTTTACCAGTGCTCATATTGCAATTATTGTTGTTATCATTGCATTTTTTTTTTTTACCAGAGCTCATATTGCGATTTTTGTTGTTATTATTGCTTTTCTCTAGCTCTCTTTATTACTGGTTCCCATATAGTATTCATTTCTAGGCTCAGGAGATTTTTGTGGCCTAGCATATGTGCTGATTCTTTAAGTTTACGAATTTTCGACATTCCAACCATCTGAAGAAGGCCGGAGTGTACAATGGCCGAAACGTTGTAATAAATATGGCAACAAAGACGAGGACAATAGTTCGAATAATGTAAATAGTGTACATAATATGTCATCTAAGAAATATAGACAGATACTGAAA
>CAHIKZ030001386.1:342500-417500 GCA_903632075.3 Acanthosepion pharaonis | reverse complement strand
AAGCTTTACATGGAAATCGGCATAAATACAATGAATAGGGCGTTTAAATTATGAATCTGAGTGCAACCAAAAATCCTGTAGACTTTTGGTGAACTCATTCATCATGTCATACCAATTTCCTTAGGGTTATAGAGTTCGGCTGGGGGTGTCAAGTCAAGCTGAATCTTACTAAATCTTATTCAGTTTAATTGGAGTTCAAACTCTTCTGAAGCCCACACTTATAAATATTTTAGGGGTTGAAACTAACATTTTTAAACTGGACATTATTTTTCCATCAGACTCCAATCCAATTAACAACCTTCCCATATTTTTCTCCTAATGTCTACTCGTTTATTCATAATCATTAAGTCTCTCAATACCTGTAGAGTAATTGGTTATGGTTAAATGTAATTGGTAGAAATTCCCAACAAACAGAATTAACAAAGTTTCCAATAGGCAAATCAACAGTAACAGTTGCTTGTCTTTTTTTTCTCAGCCGAGTCTCCATCCGTAGACAGAGCTCCGACTAAGTCTCCTTCTGCCCGAAGACAGACAACTTCACAATCAAAGCCAGGCAGTGGACCGCCTGACTCCAAACGGCTTCTTCTCTTACCTGGAACTTTTATATTATTATAGTAATGGACTAGTTCATATAATTGCAATATATATAGTTTGCAATAAACAATAACAAAAAGAAAGAACAGGGCAAATATAATATTGAACAAACAATATATATATATATATATATATGCCAGACAAAAGTAGGCAAAGCAACAGTAATAACGCAAAAAGTTCCCAACTTAAAAATGGTGTTAGCACACAAAAGGGATACAGACAAGTGATTGAAGCGTTCTGGCTTTAAGACAAGAAAGAACAGAAATATGGCGGATGAGACTGAGAAGTGGCCTTTCTTATTGGTCAGGAAGAAATCCCAGCATGCATCTGTATGTTTTGTCTATAAATTTGTGGAGGAGGATGTTTTTGTAGTCATTCTTACTCAGATTGGAACCATTAATACTGTAAATCACTAAGTACTTTCCATTCACTAGTACGACTTGACGAGGGCTGCAACCCTCTTGCATCCACTTCAGAAAACAGAGACAATATCAATCAAAATTATAGCAATTTATAAATTTAGATATTCAGTGCTTAATGATCACTTGGCACGGCAGGCAAATGATTATGGCAGATAAAGACTCAAAAAGACGTTTTTTTTTTTTTTTACCTTGATAGCATGAAGCTTCAACACAGTTTCTCGATCCTCCATGCAAGTTTGAATCAGGCTCTGGAGGAGGCCGACATTTCTTCTACAAGAAAAAAAAAAAGAGATTAAAAGTCACTGACTACATATGACATCATTCTGGTTCATTTGAAATTGCACTTCTTTCTCCAATGTCCAGTGCCCCCCCCTTCTTTGAATCGTCTTGTGATCATTTTTTTGTATTGGATGTCTCATCCCAACACAGAAGTTCCATCAGTGACTATGGCTTGTGCAGCAGTTTTTGACCAAGTGATACATTCCCCATGTTCATCAACCACCATATTTCCAAGATCTTGCCCCTTGCAACATTTTCCTTTTCAAAAATCAAATCCCACTTGAAAGATTTCTCTCTTGAGTTGACTAACCAGATAAGTCAATTGAATGTTTCTTAATTTGTTTAGTATTATAGATCACATTATCA
The DNA here is from genome assembly GCA_903632075.3 of Acanthosepion pharaonis. Taxonomy (NCBI): domain Eukaryota; kingdom Metazoa; phylum Mollusca; class Cephalopoda; order Sepiida; family Sepiidae; genus Acanthosepion; species Acanthosepion pharaonis. Next base: position 415,839 of record CAHIKZ030001386.1, on the reverse strand, counting down.
GTTTATTGGAATATTTATCTTATAAATACAAATTTATCCTGAAATATTACCAGAATTGGTTGGTTGGAACCAATTCCAGGGACTTACATTAAGAGAAAAAAAAAAAAAAAAAAAAAAAACATTAAAGAAAAAAAAAGAAAAAAGAAAAAAAAAAGAAAAAAAAATGAAGAAAAAAAGAAAAAAAAAAGAATAAAGAAGAAAAAAAAAAAAAAAAGAAAAAAGAAAAAAAAGAAAAAAAAAAAAGAAAAAAAAAAAAAAAAGAAAAAAAAAAGAAAAAAAAAGAAAAAAAAGAAAAAAAGAAGAAAAAAAAAGAGACATTGATAGATTTGAAGTTAACACCCTGAGGTGACAGTGTTTCATGCCAAATGCAATCGTCAACCATGACAATTGCATTTAGCATGAAAAAGACTGTCTCCTCTGGTTGTTGAACTCAATGTCCACTTATAAACATGAGCTCTATCCCTGATATTGAGCACTTTAACCCATAAATATAGCATTACCTTAAAACTATATTTTATAGAGTGCCGATGTCAATAAAATAGTTTATATATATATATATATATATATATATATATATTTTTTTTTTAAGCATTTCACCCCAAGCAAGGCGGGAAGCCACTAGCATGCAAAGAGTTACAGAAGATTGGAGTGAGAGAAAACAGGAGTGTTAGAGGAAAGGATGAAGAGAAGGATAGGGGATAGATCAAGGAATCTGGAGACATCATTTGACATTACATTTGAATAGTTGGAGATTATAGCTATCAGGGAAACAGGAAAAGGGGAGGGAGTTCCACAGGCGAGATGTGTGAGACATGAAGCTATTGGAGTAGAAGAAATGGCTACATTTAACATTTTTTGACAGTGAAAGGGTGAGAGCAAGATGCCAGCCTAGTAGAACGCTTAAATTCATGAAGTCATCAACTCATCAGAGCAGTTACCATGAAAGTATTTGTAAAAAAAAGGAGGGAGGTAACGGCATATCTGTGAGAGAGTGGCTACAGACGAGATGCCAGATCAGGGCCAATTATATTGCATATCTGTCTCTGGATTTTATCAAGGACCTTGAGACAAACAGAAGGTGCTCTGAAACATATATGGCAGCAATACTCCATGCAAGGGCGAATGGTCGATTTGTAGATTTGAAGGATCGACTCCGGCAAGAAAAATTTCTTGGCGCGGCACAGGGAGCCAACTTTCTTTGCAGTGGACGAAGCTATTGACTCAAGATATTTGTTCCATCTCAGGTCAGCAGACAATGCAAGACCGAGTAGTCGCAAAGAGGCGCTCTCGTGGAGTTGAGAGTCAGACATTCTAATGGGAGGCAGGGATGGTTCTCTCTGGTGAATAATAGAGAGCTGTGTTGTTTTTGAGGCTTTAAAGCCAATTCCTGTCCCAGTTCTCAACCAATTGGAGGTCCTTTTCGAGACAAACGGCCAGGTTAGTTTTGTCAGCGACATTAAATTTGTTTTTGAGGCAGGAGTAAATAGTAGTGTCATCCGCATAGATGTCTACTTGGGAACCTATGACATCAGGAAGATCGTTATAACAGAGTTATTAAGTATATATTAATAAATATACATATTATTACTCACTGATAGCACATCTCGAGTTTCTTGCACAACGCAATCTTCAGGTGCTGAGTATAGACTGATCGCCACGTAATTTCAATTTTAATACAAATATCTCATTAATGCAATGTTGGCACAATCCAGATATAGGGATTTTCTAAGCCCGGCTTAGATGTGGCACAAGGCCAAAAGTATGGGGTACCCAGTGAGAATCGAACTCACTACTCAGTCGTAATTGATCTAGCAAGACAAGCTTGATAACCATTACACCACACTGAGGTGTCCACAATCCAGATATTATATGGGGATTACCTTTTTTTTTAAACATATATATTGTCTTTAAAACAGTCAGGATTTTTATTTTACATTTGAAATATAAAATGGAGATTAATATCTTACTTTATATTTATAATAAACAGGGATTAATGGTATTTATAAAAAAAAAAAAAAATAAATGTAGATGGACTTAAAAAAAAAAAAAAGTTTTTATTCAAAATTGGGATTTATATTTTATATTAAACATAAAGGGGGATTACTGTTTTTTTGGTTTATTTTTTTAAATCATACTTATTATAAAACCCAGGTTTTGTGTGTGTGTGTGTGTGTGTGTTCGTTTATACATTGGATCGGATTTCCATACATTTTTCAAATATCTATTTCAACAAAACTTCACAAGACTAAATTTCAATTGACCTTGTAGTAGTTCGAACCAGCTATAAAAAAAAAACCAAAAATTGTTTTTGCATGAAATCAATTTGAAAACAGAATTAAGAGGCATCGAGAATGAAAGGGGGACAACTCATATCGAGTTATACTTATTATAAAACCCAGGTTGGTTGTGTTTGTGTGTGTGTGTGTTCATTTATATATGGGATCGGATTTCCAACATTTTTCAATCGATTTCAACAAAACTTCACTTTTTTTTGGCAGGTAGTGTTTCTTATTGTCTTGCACACTTTTTTCTTTATTTTTACATTCAGAATACTTTAAAAATTCCATTTACAAGACAATTGTTCATAATAAAATTCTATTCAACCGGTAGACTCATAACGATTGAAAACAATGTTTTTGTTTCAGTTTGGGTTTGACCAATCTATAAAAAAACAAAATTAATTAAGACATGCGTGTCCGTCAACCTTAAACAATAATCTTTGTCAATTTTATTTTTCAGTCTTTATGATGGTCGATACTTGGTCTATCGTGTACTGTTAACTTCCCCGGGTAACGCCGGGCTCTCCTGCTAGTTTTATATAAAAATAAACAAACCTAGAAACCATAAAATAATAATAATAATAAAAAAAAAAAAAAAAAAAAAAAAAAAGACCCATCTATTTTAAGAGGAAAATACTATGTGTGAAATAACACACTTTCAAAAGCTATTTACTAAACTTAGCTTTGACTGGCACAAGGCAAGAAAAATAGAGCTTGATTACTCTAAGCTGATGCTTGGCAGCCACCAGTTTTTCAGTTACCTGATCATTGGGAAATAGTTCTTGGTGAGGTGTTTTAAGATCTGCAGAGACTTTTTTTATGGCACTGGCTCGATGATCGAAACACTGAATCATTGTTCAAGGCTTTGGAAGGATTTTACGGACATTAAATTTATTAACCAAGATGTCTCCCGTAACTGAACTTGGCCAGTTTGCTCCGGAAACATGACTGGGGTCTGTAAACCAGATGGATTCATTTTTACCAAAGTCAAATCATTCAAAAATTTGGTTACTGGCTCAAAAAAAAAAAAAAAAAAAAAAAGGACATTAAAAAATTTATTATTTCACGTATTGTATGCAAAAATTATTTTTGAAAACTGGCATAACCTTTCTTTACATTATTTATATCTAAACTAATGTCATTTTTGTTATTTACACTATTTATATTCAGACTATTGTCAGCATCTTTGTTGTTGTTGTTGTTACCAAAACGTTTCGACTTGTGTCCTCTGGCCTTCGTCAGGTGTATATTGATCTGTGTAACCTACACGGAATGAATTTCTAGGATGAGGAGTTATCATTACTTACACTATTTATATTCAGACTATTGTCTTTATCTTTGTTGTTTTTATCAGAATCTTTCAGGCATTGTGACAACATCTTTGGCCTTCCTTAGGGGTATATATCAATCTACAGGGTGTTATATAGGAATAAAGTGTCACTACCAACACTTTAATTTAAACATAGATCACCAGTGAGCAAAACACAGGCGATCTCATTACTGAATTAAGTGGATCACATGACTAATAGAGGAAACACATAAGTAGAAAGTATCATGACAATGATCGCTATTTCTAGTCTATCCTCTATAATTATACAGATTGCTATTCTCTACTCTATTCCCTAAACTATCTCTCTATTCTGATCACTATACAGATTATTTGTTGAGCGAGTATTATTAGGCAATTACTATTAGTGCAAGATTATTCGAAGGTGTCTGACACAGATTTGGTCAACGGCGTACTATAGTTGTATCTGCGATTACAAAGGCTCTACTACAATGAGCATTACGAAAGTGGCAAGTATTTGTTGGCATCACAAAATTGTCAAACAAGTGTTTGTTGACATCACAAAACAGGGAAATATGAACTGAATCTTTTATTTAACTTCCGGGGGGTAGACTGTACTTGTTCCACTGCTCAGGTGTAATTTTTATTTAGTACTGTTTAGTTATGGCTCACCAGTTTCCAATGAGTGCAAGTACAAACCACCCAACCTATGGATTGAAGTCATCTTTGTTGTTGATATCATAACATTTTGGCTGTTGTACTACACTGACTTTTTCAGGTAACTATCAATCCAGGTAAAATTAAAGAATCTTTTTTCAAATAATTGACCTTGATCTGGCATCTCATCTGCAGTCGCTCTCTCACAGACATGCCGTCACCTCTCTCTGTCTTTTTTTACAAATACTTTCAAGGTAACTGCTCCAATGACTTGCTTTTGCTAGTCCCCAGACTTCATGAATTTAAGTGTTCAACTAGGCTGGCATCTCGCTATCACTGTCAAAACTGTTAAATGTAGCCGTCTCTTCTACTCCAATAGCTTCATGTCTCACACATCTCGCCTGTGGAGCTCCCTCTCCTTTTCTTGTTTCCCCTGATAGCTATAATCTCCAACTATTCAAATGTAATGTCAATCGACATCTCCAGATGCCTTGATCTATTCCCCGTCCTTCTCTTCATCCTTTCCTCTATCACTCCTATTTGCTCTCACTCAAACTCTCTGTAACCCCTTGCATACTAGTGGCTTCCACCTTGCTTGGGGTGAAACTCTTGAAAAAAAAAAAAAAAAAAGACAATAAGCCTAAGGAATTAAATCACCTTGAATTTTGTAATGGTGAGTTCAATCCCTGGGTTGGGTAGTACAAACTTAATTCTCTATAAGACAGTGGTTCCTAGCAGCCTAAAAAAAAGAAGGCATATAGCGATTTGACCGTTCACCTCCTCATTTTGTCTGACTAGTCTGCAGCCAACTCTTATGAGAAGGTTGCAACAGAATAAAATTTGCCAATTGCTACTATCCTGTCTGATGGTTTTATTTTGTGGGTAACAATCTCAAAGAATTATTTCTTTTGCATTAAGCCACAAACATCCGGCTAGAAAAAGCTTCATTCTGTGAATGAACCTGGTGTCTGGTCTGCGCTGCTACAGTACAACATTCAAATCCTAAACAGGTGCATTGTATTCAGTCACCAGCATGCGTATGGGTTATGCCTGGTGGTTACAGCCAGAGGTTGGGTTATATCTTAGCAAACATGAAATTCACATCTCAAAATATAGAAACATTTTTGGTTAATTTGCAGTATAAGCACTAAAAGCCCACGATAATGAAAATGTTCCATTCTGGTGTGAAATTGCCTGATTATTTTGAAAATGATATTAAAAATTTGCGCTCTATTACCATTTAAGAGTTATGAACAATGCAAGTTCGATCTCTTTCATGTTGTTTGACTGATATTACTGGCATTGTTTACATACGTTTGCCTCAAGTAGTAATGCATGGAAGCTTATTTAGTTAACGGCCTGGTGCATTTCAAACACAAATTATATTGATTGGAATCAATTTTTCGTTTTGTTTTTTTCTCCCCAGTAACATCATCAAAATCATCCATTTTTGAGACATTTGTAAACACAAGTTAGTTCTCAGTTATAAAAAAAATCTTGCAAAAATAAATATAATTTTCTGAAAAATTATTTGAGGAATATTAGCGGATTTAAAATATAATTAATCAGGAAACAAATATTATTTACTTTAAGTGTACAATATTGTAGAAATAAATTTTTTAACCAAACAAAAGCTGTGTTTACATGTTTGATGAGGTGATGACAGATCTAACATTGTTCTACTGAGACTTATCTGTAAAATATAATTTAAGAAAATCGTGTGCACTTTTTTTTTTTTAATAATTTTTAAGTACTCAGTAACCTTAAAAATTTAGGAAAATATTCTCCATAATCTAATGTTTTATTGAATTGTAGAAATTTCAGCTTTATAATTTAATATTTTTCTGATAATGTGGCATGATGATTTCTATTAAGCTTTTCCATTTATGATTAGTAAATATAGTTTTCACTTGATAACAATATAATCTAAAAGGTGGAAATTAATGCAGAATTGTAAGATTTAAAATTTTATAAATTATTAAAATTAAAATCTTAAAAAATGAAAACAATTCTTGTAAAATTCATTATCCATTGAAAAAATGTTTCTAAGACAATAATGTCTTTAATATATCTTATTTAAAAAAACAAAAGCTTTTCTAATTTTATAATGTCTAAGCTCTATTGCATTTTTTATTTTATGATTCAAAGCAGATTTTTGGTAAATGAGTAACTGTCTGAAAGGAGAAAAAAAAAAAATATTTACATTTTCTAAAGAGTCCTGTGTTTAGCTAATATAAAAAAATATTTGGATTAAAATTTAATTTCTTGAAATTTCTTAAATTAAAAAAGTCGGGGTAACAGGTGTGTATATAAAAAAAAATAAATATATATATTTTATTCATTTGTGAATAAGTCTTGAAAATCTCATTAAAATCAGACAATTATTTGATTTTTGCAAGAATTTCAAAAACAATGTTTTTAATGCCAAAAAAACACTAAATTTCTCATAGTAATCTTTGACCCAAAGCTGATGCAAGAAAAACAAAATTTTTCACCAAAATTTCTAACTAGAAAGGGATTAAAAAATTTAATAAAATAAGAAAAAAATACTTTAGACTTTCCTCTTAATAATAACAAACATTTTGACGTTAAAACTTTGCTTTTATCAAGTTTGGGGCCTTTTTCATCATGCTATGCTTTTTTTTTTAGCCAAAAACCGGAGATGACTATAATATACATTAAATTTTTTTTTTTTTTTTTTTTTTAACAAATTTAGTTTTTTTTTTTGATTTTGTTTAAGATTGTTTTCTTACATTTTGAAAGATTTTCATGAAACTGGGTAAAGTTGTCGGTTTCATTCAAACCCAGCCGGTTATCTCTACCAGTTCTTTGGAATCCATCAACAAGGCTCAGGTCACCAAAACTTTCCGAGAGAGAATAATTGGAACTTGAAGGTAGTTTGGATGATTGAATGATGTGACAAACTTCAGCCAGGGCGGGCTGCAAACTAACAATCGTACCAAAGCATGTCAGGCAGGCCACTCGAATGTTAGGATCTGGAATTATACGACAAAGAAAAGAAATCAATCAATCAACAACCAATCAGATTGCTCTGCCTCTTCACTAACATACATTAAGGGGGAAAAACACTGATGCCATTGAAAGAGGGTAGAGACTGCACAGTGAATTTATAGTGGGTTATCAGTTATAGTGAAATGTATGAGGGTTGAAACAGATTAGTTTCATTTGGTCTTGTTAGTTAGATAGCACCCCCCCCCGCATAAGATGGGTATAAAACAAGAAAATCAAATTGTAAAGTGAAACAACAAATTTATATACATATAAATCAATTAAGGTCTCTACAAATAAAATTAATATATTCTGGTTGATACAAGGTCGTCAAAATGTTCGTAGTAGTCCTTGCAAGAATGAGTTTATGCATATGTAGGCGGGAATGTTCGTGTGGATGTATCTATGTATGTATGAGCGTTATCAATGGGTAGGAATATCTTTGAAGTAATTGCTCAGTCTTAAAATGTTCCGTTCGTTTATCAAGTAATCGTTTATCGAGGGAGAAAAGTAAAGATAATAATAATGATTGCTTGATATTTGTCAAGGGATGTGTTAATACGCTCGTCTCCTTCTCTCTGGTGACAGGTGAACTTGCCTATCTTTTTTGTTTGTTGGGCTTGAAAAAGTCAGTTGGGAATTCACTCCCCCATATGATTCAGGCATTTCCATTGGATGACGAACAAACTTCGCATCGGCTTGCGAAAAGGTCTGTAAAAGAATTTATTTCTGTGAATTGAAGATTTGAATTTTGTTTTTAAATGTTTGCTAGTTTTCTATTGGCTGAAAAATATTTTGCATCAAGGTGTGAAATTTCACGAGTTTTGTTTTGGATTCGCTTTTGTGTGTGTGTTAAGCAAAGTTTGTAAATTCGAGTCTTTTTAATTTCTAAAAAACCAATGAGTCAGTGCTTAGCATTTGAATTTTATATCTAGATCTTGTTTTGTTTTCTACAAATTCAACAGCATTTAAATTTCTTAAATGAATTCATTTAATCTGGGCTTGAGAAAAATCACAGGTTTTCAGATGTTTAGGACATCAAAATAAGGACATCACAGAATCAGCAATGCCATCTGAATAAATTAGTTTATAATTGTGACATGATGCATCATGAGTATCTCATACAGGACTTAATCTGGAGACCATTGATGAGTTTCAGGGAATCCATGAGGATCAGATAAAAATTAACATTTATACTCACTATACAGCGCTTGTCCCAATCAACAGTTTCCCAATGAAAGAAATAAAAGTAAACGCACACAGCCAATACATATAATGTCAACCGCTAGGCATCTCTTGACTTGCTGTTGGGCCCCTGTTTACCTATCTCTGCATGACCACCATCTTAATAAGGGTTCGATAAGGTTTTGAGATGAGAAATTGAAGAGGTAAGTTTGAAAACCAATCAGGTTCCTTACATTTATGCAGGTTCAAATGCCCTTAGGAAAGGTATGAATCCACCTCTCTTCCTCCTAAATCAGGGCTTATGGGTTTTTGGGTTCTGTGAGGATCAGATAAAAATTAACATTTGTATTTGATATACAGCCCTTATCCCAAGCAACATTTTCCCATTGAAAGAAATAAAAGAAAACGCACCCAGCCACTACTTACAATGCCGACCGCTGTCTCTCGACTTGACGTTTGTTCCATGTTTACCATCCCAACGCGTGTCATCATTCTCTGCAGGACAGCAATCTTTTGCCACTTCATAAGAGCAAGTCATAATTTCATGGCTTATTGCAACTTGATTATTTTCTCATATAATGTCAAGAATTAATTGACAGTGGCTGGCTGAAAAGTGATGTGATAGGTGCAGTATAGAGAAATGCTTGTACAAGTGTTGTGAAAAACCAACTGGACTGAGTATCTACTTGCCTATGAAGGGCTATTTCTTATAGGGGTCATCCATGTCTAAAGGCGTCCATGACTCAAAAAAGATTAAGAAGCACTGACCTAATGGCTTAGGACATCTATATAGTCAAGTGGAATGTAAATGATCTTATCTCGGCCTGAAGTGATGGCAGTTTTATGGCAACCAGTAAAATCAACATGTGCAAGCTTCAAAGCAACCACTCACTGTTTATGAGTAAGGAAATAAATACTTTTGGGATCAAGTGACACTTAGTTGGAAGGTAGAGAATTCCAGTTGCAGGCTTATATATTAAGGCCACACACTAGATAGGAGCTAGTAACAAGAGGTTCATTGTGACATAGAGATAGACATACTCTCCTGTCACCTATCTGCCTAAGTATGTTGAAAACAGGCTTTGTTTTCTTGCTATGGAGATATTTCACTTTTCAATTCCCAGTTTTTGTTAACACCACTGTGGGGGAGGGTGTGAAGCTATCCAGTCACCAAAAAACTGACCAAGGGACCTGGTTGTATGTTTATGTAATGATAATAGCCCATCTTAAAAAATTATCAGAAATGTACAGACTGTAAACATATGAGATCCTTGCCCAAGCTTTTCACCAACCAGCCAATGATTATCTTATGTAGCATTTTGGTTCTTGATCTTATCAGTGTGCACCCAAAACTGGGAAAAGGCCTGCTGCATGCTCACAAGATAGTAAGATGAAAAACCAATGCCATATCAAGTAATGATAACACAAACCCTGTTTCCCATATTATAAAATAGGTGTTTGCTTTTAGGTGACACTGGATAACTTCTGATGGGTGGATCTCTTCTCTCCTACTAACTCTCTGCCTATCAACACATCCCAGTGTGGTTGGCAATACAAATAAATGGCACTGAAACTATGTGTTATGGGGGTCCTCCCCTTTTTCATATAAGCGGACTCGACCAGAGTGTTACTTGGACTGCTGCCGTTAAATACTCAGAGACAGTCAGTCAGAGTAGAGAGATTGAGATTGAGTTGGAGGTAGAGTAGTAGTGTGAGGTAACCACTTGTAGAAGTCTCAGTTACAAGCACGTAGACTCTAGTCCTACTTCAAGACTGTATATATCTATATTATTATTATTGCTACTAACTGCGTTCCTGGATTTACTAACAGTACTATCCATTGTATTATTGTGTAAATACATTTAATTTCTTATATTTAATTCTTGCGTTTGTCATTCATTAGAGACAGAATTTCATCTCGGGATCCACAACACTATGCAATGGACAAGCCCATCTCCCTGGTTTTGTCGTTACTTGATCACCTAAAACCCCTCAGCCACTCCTTTATTTCTCTGTGCCCCTTTAGTCAAAGTGGAAAACTAAACTTCAAAAAGAACCTTCTGACTACTAAACAGAAATTGATTGAGATTAAAACCACCTCTTTATTCATGTGGGTGTCCATAGTATCATTCACACCCCATGGGACAAAAAAAGTGAAGAGAAATTATACCAAAAGCTGGCATATATAATTAAAAAAAAAAAAAAAAAAAAAAAGAAGAAAACTCGATTTCTGCCTGTGACAGATTGCACAAATCACCATTAGTTTTTCTTGTATTTAGAAACTAAGGGACATGACCAATGTGCCAGCACCTTGCCAAAACCAAATTGGATAAGTATAACTTGTAGTTAAAATAATTTATAACAAAAAAATAAGTTCAGGCTGGGTAACTGTGGTGAACAATCATGTAGAAGCAAGCAAGCAAGCCAGAGTGGCTTGCATCTGGTACAAAGGCAAACAAGTTCCTTACCTTAACACACGGCATGTAGCATTGGCATTTTTCTCCTTGAAAATAGTATTAATCTCCACTCTTTATATTGGACTGTTCCAACAATTTGTGCTCTAATGGTGGCTTTTGTACAGCTTAGCATGGTTCGACCAGTAGCAAGTCATGTGCTGATTGATCAGACTGGGGAAGACTATTTGCCTGGGTAACCGAGGAGAAAAGTGAAGAACGCTAATTCGTTAGTTGGCCGTGGTGTTGGCACGATAAAAGGAGGCTGAAGCAGTGAGAAGGGAGAATGGGTTAACATTTGCGAAGTGTGTGGAACTGAAGAACGGTGGATTGAACAAGCGGCATTTTATATTGAATGAATGACGTCTGTAAAATATTCTCAACGGATGGTTGTTGATTGAGAATGTTTTTAATATCTACACATGGCTCCCAAGTTGCCTTGGCTGTCTCATCCTTCAAACTTACCCCTACCACCACAAAAAAAAAATAAAAAATAAAATAAATTAAATAAATAAAAAAATAAAAAAACCTCATAAGACTTTCTACCATAGAGCATAAATTAGCTTACCACGATGAGTGACAAGATGCCTTAACTGTTTTACAACTCTCGTGAGCATTCCTGGTTTTAAACGATGGTAAGGGCTGTTGGCCACCAGAGTGGAAAGACACTGCAAAGAGAAGATGACACATGGGCTTTTAGACAAAGAATGTCTGTAGGTTGTATGATAGTATCTGAAACAAAAGAAGTGGTGGTGAGACAAAGTGGAAAAGCTTATAAATGATGGTTTTCACCGATATCTGATGATTTTGGCTTATTCAGGTCAGAATAAAAGAAAAAACTGTGCAAGAAAAATTGGGATTTTTTAGGCTAAGTGGGGCAATGAGGTAATTTAATTTATTGCCCCACTTAGCCTAATCTGATGGACAGAAACCAGAAAGGGTTTTTTTTCTCCAATAAAGTAAATTATTGTCCTTCTTATCCTCAAAAATCCCAATGCATTTTTCTTGCACCCCATTTTGCCTTTCATTCTGGACTGAAGAAGTGTTGAACAGGCATCAAAGAAACTAATACACAAGGCAAAGAGACTGTAGTGTCACAAATTGCATGCTTTGGAATTCAAATTTTGATACCAAATAAAAACAGAGATTATATTTTGATACGGGTCAGGTCAATTTCAACCTCCAAACAAGTAACAAAGAAAAAGATTCTCCCAAGAGGTTTCTTTTTGATGTCATGTATGCAGTAATACACATCCCCACTCTTCTGAATGGCTTCCTGTTCCTTGATAGCTGTAATTATACGTGTGTCTTCATCAACTTAATTCCTTAGCTCCTCTACGTTTGACCAAGCAAGATTGATTTAGGCCGATTTATTTATTTATTTTTTTTTTTTTACAGCTTATGTGCATAATATTTAAAGCCAGAAATATTTTGTCAGTGTCTCGATCCATCTTCACATTACTATTTTTTTTCTAATCATTTTAAATTAATATGAGCGATACAACCATGTTCTTTAGAAATAGGTTTCTAACTTTGAACCATTTTTCAAGAGTTCATCATTCTTGCATTTGTATTGTGTAACGCCATACTGTGGTTGGCCTGCATTTGCAATGAAAAACAGAAATTACTTGAATCTGCATTCAAGAAACGACTCAGCTTTTACCTTAACTAATTGCGTCAATGTGAGAGGATAGTTCTCAGAAACAACAGCCAAAAGCAGACTTCGATGAAGTTCCTTCAGGGTGGAGCCAAGCACCAGCGAAAATGGAGTAAATGCTGTCCGCACTTGGTCACTGAAAGAGAAACACAAATGATTATTTCTCAAAATATATCCGGGTTTTCTGGGAAAGTAGGTAACATGTGCACAAAACATACTGTATTGATTATATTTGTATTACATCAATAATAAAGTCTTTCAATACGGTTTCAAAATCCATTTGCATTCCTTGTCTGTTAAATTAATAGTCATCATTAAATTACCACTTTACCTGCAAAACATTATTATTATTTATTAAAAATAAAAATTATGAAATTAAAAATGATTTTAATGAATTCTCTGCAGGTGACTATTTTTGCCAAGCAAAAGGAGGTTAGTCCTGCCAATGCAATTTGAATTTCTTGGTTGTGCAGTCATATCCTTCTATGGCAACACCTAAAATAATCTTGACTAAAATTGAGAGCCAAGGTTACTGCAATTTTAAATATATAAAACACTATATTTTGAGGGTATTTCCTATACAGTAAAAGGAGGGGGGGGAAGTAATATTTATAAATGATGCAGAGTGTGAAATGAATCTTAGACCCCTATTATAATACTGGTATAATACTTACAGTAGACCTACTTTTGCACCCCACCCCTGTATACCATTTATCATGATTCTGACAATTTCTTACAACTTTTTCTATTTCAGACTGCCCCCACCCCAAAAAAAAAACTTATTGGTTAAAATAGGTAAAGTGGTATCAACTTATTTTTATCCCCAAATTCAAAAATTTTCAAAAACTACCAAAAGTTATTAGGCCAGATCACAATAGAAAAAAAAAAAAAAAAAAAAAAATTTATATTATTAAATTTTATAAAAAGTTAACAGCAGGTTCAGTTTGTTATATAAAAGTTTACAAAACACTGAACAAATTTGACGTGATTTCTGAAAACATGTAAAAAAAAAAAAAAAAAAATTTTTATGTAATTCTGAAGTTCTTAATCTCGAATTCTTTTTTCATATATTTACTCTTGATTAAGCACTAACTACAAATTTCAAAATTAAAAAAAATTCTGACATTTTTCGGACTATTGTCTTCATCTTTGTCGCCATATTAATTACAACGTTTCAGCTGTTGTACGCTCTGGCCTTCTTCAGGTGGTTGGAATGTCGAACTGAACCCTTTATTTTGCTTACTGTTGCAAGTTCCACGTGCCATGTTTAATGGATGTCAGTTATCAGTTATCTCCTGTTAATTTCCCTCTCCAAGTTCTCCACTGCCTTAACCGGGTATTGAACTCACACTCTTTGGGTCCTCAAGGACACATGGCACAGTGGATAAAGGCATTGGTTAGATCCAGTGACAGGACCCAGAGCGTGAGTTCAATACCCAGTTAAGGCAGTGGAGAACTTTCAGAGGGAAATTAACAGGAGATAACTGACATCCATCAAACATGGCACGTGGAACTAGAACAGTCTACCCCAGTGAGCGAAATAAAGGGTTAAGTTCGATATTCCAACCACCTGAAGAAGGCCAGAGCATAAAACGGCCGAAACGTAATAAATATGGCTACAAATATGAGGACAATAGTCTGAATAATGTAAATAATACTTCATCTTAGAAATATAGACAGATAAAAAATTTTTTACAACAAATAAAAATGCTGTAGTCCTACAGTAATGAAATGGAGGGTAGAGGATGTGTGATCATCTTCAAGAAAAGCTTTTGTAAGCCCCACTTACTTTCATGCTTAGGTCAAAAAGAAAATGAAGCTAATTTTAAAAATGATTGTGGGAAGAAAGAGACAGAATAATTGCCTTACCTGTATTCTGCAGCTGCCAAGTAAGATCGTGTACCTTCAAGAAGAGCAGATAAAGCTCCCAATGCTCCAAGTCGACACTAAAAGGAAATTCAGTGTTTAAGGAAAAAGATAAAATATGTCTAAAAATCTTAAGAGTCGCATTTATGAACATAGAAGAGACCTTCGTTAGGATAACTCATTAAATTTCATAGGGGTCACATAGAAATAAAAGAGTCCAGAATTTTCATTTTTAAAAACGATACCATATTTAAAAAGAAAAAATTCATGATTGAGAAAATACCTCAGAATATTAGATAAATAATTATCATAGCCATCAGACTTCTACAATATTAGATCGGTAGCAAAGTCTCATCATTTTATGGTTGAAATGGCCAGGTTCTATGCTGACATTTAATTTATTTTCAACAGGATCCGTTCATATTCTCAAATGAGCTTTTAAAATAAGAGAGGAAATTACCATATTGATACATATTGCTTTATTCCGAGTACTTTCGACAATAACACAATGTCATACTCAGAGTGTTTTTAATACAAAATGTAGTGGCCATTATTTCCAAAGATAAAATTGTTATGTTTATCTGAAAGTTATAATTTTACATGTGGAGTAAGGACTGCTAGTTTTTGTGCCATGTGGTGTATGTTACACTCTAGGAGAGATAACCGATTATGATATGTGAAGAGTTTGAAAAAGAGAAAATAGTATGAGAAGCTATCAATATACACTGTGACATTTTAGTTTGTCTATTGTCAACATTTTAGAACATTTGTGCAGTATTCCTAATTAAGTTTTGGTTTCAGTTTTTTAATATAGGATTTTTATTTTATGTTTATTATTTTCATGAGAAAGTATGGATGTATTTTTGACAAGAATTTTTCTAAATTGCAAATATGGATAAAAATGTTTAGAGATGTTAGACATGTCATTCAAATGAAAACTCAACCGCTGAGACAACGTAGTCGTAGTATAGACAACATAAATATTTTTTCCGTTGGAGATACAATCTCCCAGAGGACATTTAAATTTATATACAACGTTGATTTTCTGTAACACATTGGTTGGTGGGGAAGAGTCGTTAAGAAGTTGGAGATATTGGATTTAGTGTAGTATATAATTAATTTTATTAAATTATATATTATAATTTTTTTTACTAGCCTCGGTGGTGGATATGTTGGTATCTATTAATTGTTTTTTTTAGGATATTTTCATCTTGTTTATAATTAGAATACATTTGGTTACAATATAAAAGATGAATATGTTTGGGGTTAGTTGAAGCAGTATTATATTAAAATTGTTTTATATTAGCATTACTGAGAGAGCATCTTATTTGTTTAAGAACAATTAGGAAAGTTATTATTAATAAGAATTTGTTTTATGTTTTTTTAGTTCGCTGTAGATCTATTTTGTGGAAGAATTAATATCAAGGTCTATATTAATAGACTCTCACACTATTTTCTATTTTTTTTTTTTAATAAAAAAAAGACTCCACACATCAATAGTTACCTCCCTTTTTGTTTGCCATATGGCACAAAAACTAGCAGTCCTCACTTCACATATAAAATTATAACTTTCAGATGAACATAGCAATTTTCTTTATGGAAATAATGAACACTACATTTTGTTTTAAAAACACACCCTGAGGATGACACTGTGTTAATGCTGAAAGTACTCGGAATAATACTGACACCAGAAAGCTCATTTGAAAATATAAATCGATCTTGTTGAAAATAAGCAGACAAAACTTGTCTATATATATATATATATATATATATATATATATATAGGGTTTTTAGCTTCTATTTTTGAAACATGGTTGGAACTGTGTAGCGAAAATAACCATATTTTAAATCAATTAATTTATAATATAAAGTAATATAGTTTTAAGGTGTGCTATATTTAGGGGAAAAGTGCTCAATATGAGAGATAGAGTGTATGTAAATATAAAAGTGAACATTGAAGTCAACATTCAGCGGCAACAGTCTGTTTCATGCTAGACAGTCGTCAGGCTGCCTAATGATTGCACATAGCATGAAACAGCCTGTCACTTCTGAGTGTTGTCTTCAATGTTCACTTATGTATATATATATATATATATATATATATATATATATATATATATATAAAATTTATTTTTTCCAGAAAAGTGTACCAGGTTTTAACTTGCTTGTTGCAATCTTCAGGCATGTTATATTAAACCTAGTCCATTGACAATGAGCATTGGGTTTCTTTTACAATTCTGAAGCTCTTTAGCTTATTTTTGTAAGTATATATATATATAGGCAGCACATCTTCATTCAAACATGATTCATTGAATAATATAGACATATTGTATCTATTTTTATACTGACTCTTTCCAGTTGTCTAATTACTTTCTTGATGTTAAGATGAAATTCATCAAGGAAAGTCCTATAGTTTTTTTGTTTTTTTTTTTCAAACCAATTCCTTTTGATCTTTTGTAAGATCATCTTCAGGGGTAAATTACAAAGATAAACTTATTGTTACTGCAATAAAATCTGCATTCTGTTGTGATAGTGATTTTTAACAAACAAGCACAAACATGTTATACTTATTTTAAATGTATCTGCTGTAGTTACAGAATCTTTTGCAAAACAATTGTTTCAAAATAAGGGAGCTGATCGGAAATTGGTGGACATGCAAAATGGCATGTATGTTGTTGCTATATTTGTAAT
Organism: Acanthosepion pharaonis; assembly: GCA_903632075.3. Classification (NCBI taxonomy): domain Eukaryota; kingdom Metazoa; phylum Mollusca; class Cephalopoda; order Sepiida; family Sepiidae; genus Acanthosepion; species Acanthosepion pharaonis. The sequence goes on along the minus strand of CAHIKZ030001386.1, from coordinate 398,754 downwards.
AAATTTTCTTGAGTGTTGGTTTGTTGATTTTGATAGTGGGCCTCAAGAATTTGAAGTTATTGTTTATTATTTTTGTAGTGTAGTATACTGGTGTTGCCAACAAGTATTTTCAGGTATTTTTGAAGCTGAACGAGAAGGTGTTTTTTAGATGATGGGAAAAAAAAAAAAAAGAAGGGGAAAAAAAAGAAGAAAAAAAAAAAGAGAAGAAAAGGGGGAAAAGAAAGAAGAAAGGGGAAAAAAAAGAAGAAAGGGGGGAAAGAAAGAAGAAAATTACTGCAAAAAAAAAGAAGGGGGGAAAAAGAAAGAAGAAAGGGGGAAAAAGAAAGAAGAAAGGGGGAAAAAGAAAGAAGAAAGGGGGAAAAAGAAAGAAGAAAGGGGGAAAAAGAAAGAAGAAAGGGGAAAAAGAAAGAAGAAAGGGAAAAAGAAAGAAGAAAGGGAAAAAGAAAGAAGAAAGGGAAAAAGAAAGAAGAAAGGGAAAAAGAAAGAAGAAAGGGAAAAAGAAAGGGAAAAAAAAAAGAAAGAAGAAAGGGGGAAAAAAAAAGAAAGGGGAAAAAAAAAAAGAAAGGGGAAAAAAGAAAAAATAAAAAAAAAAGAAAAAGAAGAAAAAAAAAAAAAAGAAAAAGGGAAAAAAAGAAAAAGAAAAAAAAAAAAAGAAAAAAAAAAAGAAAAAAAAAAAAGAAAAAAAAGAAAGGAAAAAGAAAAAAAAAAAAAAAGATAAAAAAAAAAGAAAAAGATAAAAAAAAAGAAAAAGAAAAAAAAAAAAAAAAAAAAAAAAAAGAAAAAGATAAAAAAAAAGAAAAAGATAAAAAAAAAGAAAAAGATAAAAAAAAGGAAAAAGATAAAAAAAAAAGAAAAGATAAAAAAAAAAAAAAAGATAAAAAAAAAAAAAAAGAAAAAAAAAAAAAAAAAAAGATAAAAAAAAAGAAAAAGAAAAAAAAAGAAAAAGATAAAAGAAGAAAAAAAAAAAAAAAAAAAAAGAAGAGCTACAGCAACTTCCATGATAAATTTCATCTCAACATCAAGAAACTGATTAGCCAACTGGAAAGGATCAGTATAAAAATAAGTAAACACAATATGTCTCTAATATTCAATGAAATATATCAAGAGTCGGCAACCTAAGGCATTTTGACCAGCCCGCGAGCCTAATTACCAATGACTATTTTTAACATGAGAGACGAGGCTTTCATAAAACATTCCTATAACTTCAAACACATAAAATTAAATAAAAAACTTAATTGCAGTACCATGTCAGTGGTCTCTAACAAAATGTGTGTGTGTGTATATATATATATATATATATATATATATATATATATATATATATATAAAAAAAACATTGAAGTTTCTTGGTAAATTTTCATTCTTCAGGGGGTTCTGGTTTTAAAACAAGAACCCCTGAAGAACAAACATTCACCCAAAACTTTGAAATCAGGGAAAACAAAAGAAATTGATATTTAAAAGTTAAGTAATCTTTTTATATAATATTATTAATGATCTATTGTTAAAATTATTTCCAGTTTTATTTATATTATATATTATAATATATATATATATATATATATATATATATATACACACACACACACAAACACAGTCTCTCTGGATTATCTTCAGCTATTGAGAACCAGTTGTACATCCCTGATGTAACTTGGCAACTAATCAGACAGGACCTTACTGCGCATGTGCATCAGTTGACAGTTGCAAAATTATCGATCAATGAAGGACTTTCCAACTGACACATTTTCTTGAAACATTCCACTCCACTCATAAATTAGTTCTGTGGATGAGATTATGGGGAATGTGACAAGGCACCAGGTGACAATCTTGAAAAAGGAAAGGAATGCACTGGAATAAGAGTGTCATGTCCACACCATTGCTCAAAATCAGCATTTTTTTTGGGTTTTTTTTTTTTTTATCATCTTTTAATGGTTGGATATTTTCTGAAAAGATCGTGCACCTCTAAGGGGTTTAAACTTTCCCCATAAATAAAATGCTACCAAAAAATAAAGAAGCCTTTTTCTAGGAAGATTAGGCTTATACCTTTGGTGAGGGGTCCCGAATAATAATGGTCAGCAAGGAACGAACTTGTTGGGTATTAGCAGCCACGGGTAAATCAGGGACAAATGACATCCAGTAACCAAAAATTACTTTGCGATCTGTAAACTAGAAAAACAGATAAAATGCAATAGAGTAAACAAACACACACATCAAGCATTAATGCATTGTTAAGCCATTTTATATAAACAAGACAAGAATTGTTATTGGGCTCATCTCAAAAGCCATTGTTAAGGAGTATAACAAGGATTTGTAGAACAATATTCAAACTGCTAATGTCAAAAGCCATTGATAGCAAGTTCATTGTTACTATCTGCCTGAATCTAGAGAAATATCAAATTATCTAAGAAAGAGAAAACTTAGAAGAGATAGACAGATTGAGAGAAAGACGGACAAGTAACAAACGTAGACGGACAAGTAACAAACGTAGACAAATAAGTAACAAACGTAGACAAATAAGTAACAAACGTAGACAAATAAGTAACAAACGTAGACAAATAAGTAACAAACGTAGACAAATAAGTAACAAACGTAGACAAATAAGTAACAAACGTAGACAAATAAGTAATATAGATATAGATAGAAAATTAAATATAAAAACAAAAGGTAAGCATATACTTACCTTAATAATGGCATAAAGGCAACCCAACGCAGCCTGTCGTACTTTGGTGTATGCTGATCTTTGTTTCCCAGTGAGATAAGACCCATCACCGTCGGACAATTCTGATTCTGAGCTACTCATCTGAAATCTACGACCAAGCCCATTAACCTGGTTATTGACAAGGTTACAAAGCAAAGGGTCATCTATGGACGACATTTCATCACATTTGCCCATCCCAACTTCAGTGTCATCGTCGTCATATTTTGTCCCTGCCTTTCTCATTAAAACTTTTTTCTTTTTCTTCTTTAGCTGCCCTGTTGCGCTTTCACCCTTTGCCGTCCGAGTATTGGCTTGCGACAGGTTATACTGGTTCATTGGAATAGGATACAAACTCACAGGAATGGTCAGTGGATAATTTGGAAGTCCATGGAACACGTAGGCCTGCAAATAAACGTAAGACTAAACAGGTTTGGGAAGTAGAACTGACAACGTAAAAGTGATTGTCTTGACAAAGTTTATACTATTTACATTATTCGGACTATTGTCCTCATCTTTGTCGCCATATTTATTACATTTTGGCCGTTGTATGCTCTTCTTCAGGTGGTTGGAATGCCAAACTGAACCCTTTATTTCGCTCACTGGGGTAGACTGTTCTAGCTCCTTGTGCCACATTTAATGGATGTCAATTATCAGTTATCTCCTGTTAATTTCCCTCTGCAAGTTCTCCACTGCCTTAACAGGGTATTAAACTCACAACTCTTTGGGTCCTTAAGGACACATGGCACAGTGGATAAAGGCATTGGTTAGATCCAGTGACAGGACCAAAAGTATGTGAGTTCAATACCTGGTTAAATCAGTGGAGAAACTTGGTCAGGGGAATTTTTCTCTAAGATAACTGACATCCATTAAACATGACACGTGGACCTAGGACAGTCGACTCCAGTGAGCGAAATCAGGGTTCAGTTCAATATTCCAACCACCTGAAGAAGGCCGGAGCATACAATGGCCAAAACATTGTAATAAATATGGTGACAAAGATGAGGACAATAGTCCAAATCATGTAAATAATGCACATAATATCTCAGAAATATAGACATATTGAAGAAATTTGTTCTATTCACTAACAATTACGTAGATGTAGATACGAACAAGTTTTTTGGAGTCCTCTTCAGAGGGTGCAGGACAACTCATCACCGAGACAACTGAACACCGGAAAAACTTTTTTTTTTTTTTTTTTTATAACCCAATAAAAGTAATTTATTAAGGACTAAAAACTTAATTAGTGAATATTTTTCTTCACTTAAGGCATTTGAAAAGATTATGTAAAACATGAACCAGCTTTTTTTTTTAATTATTTTTTAATAAAGTAAAACAAAGAAATTTATTTTTTTAATAAAGTCAATTGACATATAAAAATAAAAATTTTGATTTACTTTATTAAAAAAAATAAATGACATTATGATTTACTTACATAAAAATAATTAAAAACAAAAAACTGCTACATTTTGTTTTGCATTTTCTTTGATTTACTTAATTAAAAATAATTAAAAAGCATTTTACTGAATTATTTTTTGTCTATATTCCTGAGATGAGGTATTATGTACATTATTCAAATACAGCATGTGGAACTAGAACAGTCTACCCCAGCAAGCGAAATAAAGGGTTTAGTTCGACATTCCAACCACCTGAAGAAGGCCGGAGTGTACAATGGCTGAAACATCGTGATAAATATGGCGACAAAGATGAGGACAATAGTCCGAATAATGTAAATAATGAATCATTTTTTATATAAAAAAAAGTCCGGAGTTTTGGCAGTGTCGAGTTGTCCCTTCCCAATCTTCAAAATATGGTGGTTATCATATTTTTTGAAAAATATTAATCCCTTGGATATGTTTCCTGGCAATTTTCCCCAATTTACTTTTAAGGATCTGCTATGCAAAAACTTGATTAAGAGCCAGGAAAGCAGCTAGTTTTAAAGATGATGACATTTGGGGGGGGATTATTACATCATAGTTGTAATAATTAACAACATGGCTCTGGGTAAAATATTTTTCAAAAGGAAATGCATCAAATTTCTAAGGGCCAAAATATTTGAATGCCACTTCATTGAAATTCAGTCACATATAGATAACTTCAAAAACAGGGTTAGATCCATACAAAACTGCTTTTTTGGATGGAACAGATAAGGGAGAGTATAAGATAAAGCTTAAGGGCGAGAGAAAAGCAAAGGTACAAAATAATGGACAATCATAGTTGTATTGGAGGGATAAGGGAAAGAATGAGAGGATACAGCTTAAGGGCGAGAGAAGAGCAGAGGCATGAAATAATGGACAATATTAGTTGTATTGGAAGGGATAAGGGAGAAAACGAGAAGATACAGGTTAAGGGTGAGAGAAGAACAAAGGTGAAGAGGCATGAAATTAGATGCCAATATCCATCGAATTTCTGAGGTCCAGCAAACATGGCATAATTCTCTTGAGAAAAGAGACAAGTTTTTGATGATGACAATGTTCCTTACCCAAACACCAGAAAGCAAAGGTCCAAGGTTATCAGTGGGCACAAATCGGGTTGCCAGAACGACATTATGTAAGCCGCGTAATGTATGACAAAGAATCTGCAAGGAAAAAAAAAAAAAAATTTCATTTTTCTTGTAAGCATTTAATTTTTTTTGTCCTTTTTTTTTACATTTTTTTTTTTTTTTTAAAACCATTTATTTTTTCATTATTTTTTTTTATTATGTTTATAGATTAAATTCTGGAGTTGCTTTGCAGCCTCATAATTAAAAGATTACAAGTGAGGTTATCTGGGATAAAAAAAGAAAAGAAAAGAAAAAAATCAGAAAAATTTAATGGATTGTTTGTTTCAATCATGTCACTCCCAAAGCAAGAAAATAATGCCACTAAGACATATGGGCTAACTGGGTGTGAGAGAGAAGGAGAGAGAGAACAATAAAAGAAGAGGAATTACTAAGAAGACAGAAGATAACGATTGGCATTACATCTAAATTTAAATTAAAGGTCAAAGTTGACTCACAAGCGAGAAGTGCAATAGAAGAAACTGTTAGCATAGAACTTACAGTTACATTTAGTCATTTCAATGATAAAATGATGAGAACTTTCTGCCAATCTAGTACGACGCTTAAATTTATGAAGTCCAGGTACCATAAAGGAAACTTCAACAGAACAGTTACCATAAAAATATTCATAGAAAACTCATTTGTCTTCTACAGTTTATCAACCCTTTGCAGGTTATTTAAAGCCAGAGAAATATTTTTAGATCATAAGGATTTTTTTTTTTTTTTTTGGCAATAATGATTTAGTGAAACAAGTCTTACAAATTAACCCACAGAGGTGAATCTGATCAGAATAGGATAAACAAAAGAAATTATGTGCATATAAGTGGAGGGGTCAATTACATATTATAATCAATATATAAAATGATCCTTGACTTTGTGACAGCGGCTGCTTCTTACCTAATCAATATTTCATTGATTGATGGATTTGTTTTCTATGGCTTATTGATCCTTGTAGGTTAATTAAAACCAGAAAATATTTTTAAATCATAAGAATAGTTTCAGATCATAAGAATTTTTTTTTTAGCAATTATGATTTAGTGATACACTTCTTAATTAACCCATAGCTGGAGGGGAGAAGAGGTGGATTCATACCTTTCCCAAAGATATTTGTGCATAAGCGAACACAATGAATTTGCCTGGAATGGTAACTTGACGCTTCGATAAACAATTCCAAACAACAATCAAAACATCAAACCAAACATGCATCCAACCATACAGTGCCTGGTATTATCAAAGCAGTCACCCATCTAGATAATGACCAGGCTCGATGTTGCTTAACTTTGGTGATCATACGGGAACCAGTGTATCAGCTCATGACTATAAGCCTCATAGAAAAAGCACAACAGTAAAGTGACAAGTCGAGATGCCAGGTCAAGACCAATAACATCGCAGATTTTATTTAGAATCTCTACATATATAGCAACCTATTGCAGGAAAATAATCTGCCTCGTCAGTCATGTATCGAAAGATACATGATCGCCTAAGCGTGTATCATGCATTGCACATAACTGACTGATTGACTTTCCAATCGAATCCAATACATTCACTTATGTGCTAATACCTTTGGAAAAAAAAGTATGAATCCTCCTCTTCTCCCCCAAGTTATGGATAAATAGCAGGACAGACCGGGTTCTATAGCCTTGGATAGCAGCTGGTCTACCACAGAAAGAAATGGCAACCTACTGCGGGGGGAAAAAAAAACTACCTCGTTAGTCATGTATCAAATGATACATGATCGTCTAAGTGTTTATCACATGTGGCACATGACCAACATATAGAGTAGAAGCACCAGACAATATTCAGCACATTTTAAAATTAAATTATTTTTCTAATAAAATAAATAGAATCCCTGTATCATTCAGTATTTGTCGAGTCACCGGTGCATTAAGCGCTTTTGACCGAGAAAAGAAAGAGGAAAGTTTGGTGAGAAAAATTAATAAAACACGAGGAAAGCAAATCAAGTAGACACCCTAACTTTAGTCGGTTCTCAAAAGTAGTTGAACCAGACATCTTTCTTCACCATAGCGCCTGATCAAAATTTTAGGTTGCCTTAAGAGTGTAATTGCCCCCAAAGTTTTTTTTTTGTTGTCAGGTGGCACTGGGAGGGTTTAAGAGTGCCAGCTGACATTTTAGTATCATTATATAGACATATTTGTACCCAGTGGGTTGCAATGTAACTTACCCGACATTTGGCCATCATATCCATTGTAAGGCTTGGGATATCATAAAGAACCTTGTGGAAAATCTCCAGACATGTCAACACATATTTCTCATCAAGATACGGGAAACTGGCAGTCCTTTAGAAAATAAAAAATAAGAAAAGAAAATCAATAAAAATGAGGTTGGTTTGTTTAATGGCACATCAACTACTTATGGGTCATTTAATGTCAAAATTTAATTTTCTTGGGAATATTAGTAATTTGTTTTGTAAATGTAATTTTTTTTTTTTTTTTAAATTAAGAAAATGTTTTGCTGGTATTTTTAATATCAATTATTTTTTATACTTTCATAGTGCTTTGACTCCAGTTTGGGGGTTAACTATTTGCCCATAGCTGGGTCCCTAACAGGTGCTACCACACCAGGTCAGGATGGATCTGGGAACAACAGCAATTAAGTTGTGGTTCCACACTCCTCAAAACCTCCTGATCAAAGGCCTTGCTGCCGAATGTAGTTTATCATCATACTCAGGACAGAAAATTGATATGTAAAATATTATTCCCTACATCTGCCGTGCCTGGGGTAGGGTGACATTTTAAGATCATCCATAGAAAATATTTTTCATGAATCTTTGAGAAATAATACTGTTATGGCAAATGAAAGTTTTTCTTCCTCCATATAAGTTTGAATCCTCGTCGTCAAGTGTGTTATGGAGTGGTTTCACAGTGGAGGCTTGTATTTGTACTAAGTCGGTCCTAAAATAGGTTCGATGCACAAAATGTTACGAACTTGATATAATAGGTAATGACGCAGAGAAATCTAGTTGTGGTCGATGATACTTTAATATCCGACTAGCGGTCGTCCAGCATCGAGTGACTCAGCAACTGCCTCGTTACTCTTACTACTCCTACTTATTATAGGTGGGAGAGTTTATTAACTATAGAATAGGTGTGTTCCACTATAACAAATACACAAATTAAAGGGAACATGAGTCTGGTTAGTTTTTCATTTAATAATAATAATAATTTACATTGCAGTCAATTCTCGTATTTCATCGGAATAAATGGGGATTACTTTAAAACTGATAGGGATTTCATGAATAGCCTCTAATGTCTAATCTCCAAGATGTAAAAATCAGCTGTCCCCTAATTTTTGAAATGAAAATATGAGAAATAATTCTTTGAATAATAATAAGAGGAATGTGCTTTCTTATTGACATGGCATTGTAATGTATCTTTGATAAAAAAAACAAAACAACAAAACAAAAACAAAAAAAACAAAAAAAAAAACAAAACAAAAAAAAAAAAAAAAAACAAAAAAAAATGAAAAAAGAAAACAAAAAAAAAAAACACAAAAAAAAAAAAACAAAAAAAAAAAAAAAAAAAAAAAAAAAAAAAAAAAAAAAAAAAAAAAAAAAAACAAAACAAAAAAAAAACAAAAATTTAAAAACAAAAAAAAAAAAAAAAAAAAAAAAAAACTCACAAAAGGATCTTGAAGTGGAAATCCCAAAAAGTAGCACATGAGATCAAAAATAATTCCAACCGGAGTGGAAACCTCAGATTGATTGGAAAATTTTCCAATAGACTCACTGAAGGGATTCCTAAGAGCCTTAAGAGCCCATACCTTAAAGAAATTGTTATACTGGAACACACCTATTCTATTGTTAATAAACTCTCCCACCTATAATAAGTAGTATTAGCAGTTGATAAGGGGGCTGAGTGAGTTGGTTAGTCAGCCGGATATTAAAGTATCAGCCACCACAACTAGATGGCTGTGTCATTAACTATTACATCAAAATTCCTAACGTTTTTGTAAAAAACAACCTATTTTAGGACTGAAAATGAAATACAAGCCTCCACTGTGAAACTACTCTATAACAACTTGGCGACGAGGGATTCAAATTCATATGGAGGAAGAAAAACTTTTTTGTCCTCTATAACAGAAATGTAAAAGAAAATTGTACTCACAAGTACAGCTCACACATTATGAAGGGCTTTATCTATGTAAAATGTGCATGTTCTTAGGTGATTTTTTTTTTTTTTTTTTAACAAAGATGATTAGTAGAAAATGTCATGAAGCCATTTGTGACCTTAGGTCTCTGGTTGGGACCTGATAGGAAATGTGTATACAACAGAAATCCAAGGAAATAACAATAATAATGATAATAATAATAAAATAATTTCAGACAAAAGTAAGGAAGGGTGGGGAACATATCAGGCTACATATTCAAATAATAAAAAAATATTGCAAATAGAATTATTTTTTATTTTACAATGATGTTCACAATGCTCATGAACCACTCAAGGTAGAGGGTTACACAGTAAGAGGTATGGCTTATGCAGATATGCTTTTAGAGATAATGGTTAACCCTAAATTTGGGCAGTGATTGCCAAAATATTCTCTTCGGAGTTGGTTCCACAAAGCAAAAAAGATCAGAAGTCATGGACTGGGAAAATGACCAAAATAACAAAGATGAGGATATTCATTCAAGTAATTCACAGACTAATACCATGTTGAATGTGAAATCCTGGCTCATGTTCAATAGGAAAAGCAAACACTTACTTCAAACTGATATTCTCCATGCAATGAAGAACACCTTTCAGCAAATCTTCGTCTGTACTTTCAGAGAGCTGCACCAACACACCGTCGTGCTCACCTAACAGGGATTCATGCAACTGAAAGAGAAAAAAAATGAAACAAGTTCATAAGAAATAAATCAGGCAACATTATCTTAAATTAATATAGAATATAATACAACAAATATTTTGTGTTCTATTCTTAAATTGCAAAGATTTACTATAGAATTTCCATCGGTTCTATTGGGAAAAGAGAAGTCATTATTTCTTTGAAGAATAGCATTTCCATTTTTCTATATTAACAGTGATACTGATAGGTTTTTAATCACCATATGTGGGTCATGTTCTGGGGAAATTCAATGGATCCAAACTAAAGTTTCTTAATAAACTGTTACAAACTGCAGGACTCATCCTAAAAATTTTAATCATACCATTCAAATTGACAGAACATTTTTTTGTAATTCAAAATAAAAACAGTACTGACATTTAATCACAGTTCAATTAAGAAACTATTTTGAGATACATGGCAGAAAGATTTGATACTGACAGAACAAAAGTTTGTCTTTTCAATTCATTCAATAAATTTCAAAAAGGATTTACACTTATTCACAGTTCAATTAAAAAACTATATTTTTTGATATTCTATTCAAAATGTTTCTTTTAAATTAAATAAAAAAACAAACCAAGAAAATTTCTAGCAATGTGACACTGATATCTATTTTATGCCATCCACTCATCTCCTCACTCAATGAAAGAGTCGGTGAAAGAAAGAAAGAAAGAAAGAAAGTGTCGGTGAAAGAAAGAAAGAAAGAAAGAGTTGGTGAAAGAAAGAGTCGGTGAAAGAAAGAAAAGAACTAGTAAAATGTATTTGAACGAATAACATCAAATGATTAATGCTGTATTTATTATTTAAAATGGCAAAAAAATATTGGCCTCTCTACAGTCTTTACCAAACCAGACAGGAAATTTGTCAATTCTTTTTATTTGAAGACATCTTTTTTCTCAATATAATTAAATGTTGTTTGAATCATGAACTGAATGTTAAATATAAAAAATAAAAAAAAACTTGTTAAAGTAAAATGTTTTCCATTCCTCATACTTTGTGGATTAATGACAAAAAAAAAAAAAATCTATGTCTTTTTTGTTTGCTTTTTTTTTTTTTTTAACAGCAAGGTTTGTCCTTTATTTATTTTGGGGGCTACTTATGAAAGTAGAGGGTTGTGTTTGAAAGCCATAAATTTTATTAAGTAGTGGAAGACAATAGGTTAAGATTTTCGTGATCGGGGAAACATGCAGTTAGGTGTTGGTTCTACAGGGCAGTGGTTTGCAAGAAGAAGCTGTTCGAGTGGAACTTACTTCTCACTGATGGGATATATGGAGAGAATGTGAGTGGTTTGCTAATATATAAATGGCATGGTGTGTTCTTGCTGTGAAGGTTTGCCATGGTGGAACCAGGGAATGTAGTTTATCTGAGCACTTCCCATGCAAGTAGCAGTAGAACAATGAAAAAATGAAGATGCCATCACGAAAAAATTGGCTCAAACTTAATAAAAACAAAGTTTTATCATCAAAATCTTCATCATATTTTTATTTTTTTTTAATCATTTCACTCCAAGCAAGGCAGGAATGCCACTAGTATGCAGGGGGGGGTTAAAGGCAGTGAAAAATGAGAGAAAAGGACAAAAGATGAACAGGATTCAAGAACATAGAAGATGATGATTGAAGTATTTAAATGTTTGAAGATTGCAGTTGTCAGGGAAGCAAGTAAACAGAAGGGAGTTCCACAGACAGGAAGTATGAAAAAAGAAACTCTTAGAGTAGAAGTGGCAGTTGCATTTAGCTGTTTCAACAGTAAATGGTTGGAACCTAGATGCAATAATAACAATGCAGTCAGGGCACGATGGAATTCAAGATTCCAAGGCAGAATTGATTACATTGCAGATCCTTCTTTAGATTTTGTAAAGAACATTAAGATAAATAGCAATAAAAAAATGACCAGATATGGCGGCAGTATTCAATGCATAGACGAATGGTAGATTCGTAAATGTGCAAGATGAACTCCAATGAGAAAAATTTTCTGGACCAAAAGAGTGAACTTTTTTTTTATCATAATTTTTTTTTTTTTTTAATCCTTTTTAAAAAATCTGGGTTAAAAATTTAATTTTTCTTGCATAAGTGGAGGCACCAAAGATTAGTACAGAAAATGTTAGCAATTTTTTTTTTTTTTGCATTGATTTGGAAATTCTTGCAAAATTCAAATTGCCACATTTTAATGTAACTTTCAGGATTTATTCACAAATGAATGCATAATTTTTGTTTATTAAGTTAAAACTATATTTACTAATCATAAACGGAAAGTGTACTATAATCTAGCAACCTTCAATATTTTAAAAAGAATTAAAATTATTTTTAGTGTGCGTGTATATAAACATGACAATTTTTGTAAATTTTGCCCATATAAGACAATCAGAAAATAAGAACAATAACTCTTGTAAATAGAGTACCTAAAATTCAATAAAACATTGGATTGCAGAGAATATTTTCCTAAATTTTAAAGATTACTGAGTAGTTAAAAATTATATGAAAAAGGCACTCATGTTATATTTCTCAAGTAATTTTTACATATATGTCCACCATAGAAAAAAAAATTAGATAAACTTCCATCTGTCAGTCAAGCTGTCAATACCTTAAATAAACAGCGACCTCTATTTTACAAAGGGCATTTCTGCAACATTTTAAACTTAAAGTAATACGTGTTTAAAATCAGATTAATTAAGCTTTAAAATCAGCTAATATTCCTCAAATAAAATTTCAGAAAAGTATATTTTATTTTTGAAAGATTTTCGTAAAGAGAATTACATTGTGATGACAGATGGCTGAAAATGCCAAAATCTGCCATTTTTAGCAATTTCAAAACAAAACTCCTTCCGGCAAATTTAAATTAGTTTTGAAATACAGTATTTTGTTTATTGGAAATATAAAATTTAAACTATTCACTTGAAATTAAAACTAAAATAAAAGCTTTAAGATTTTTTCATTTTAAAAAATTCATTTTAAACCTTAGGTATTGCATATTTGTGGAGGTACCTATAAAAGTTACAATAGTTACATAGGCTTTGTGCAATGTCTCACTTTTCATAGAAAACTTTAGTTGCATTACTTCTGTCTTAATTTTTTTTTTTTCACCCCCAAGCAAGGCAGGAGTACCACTAGCATGCAAGGGGTTAGAGATAAAGAGGCATGTTTGAGGAGAGGATAAAGAGAAGAACAGGGAACAAAATTAATGCATCAGAAGATGCTGATTGACATTACACTTGAATATTTGAAGATTATAGTTATCAGGGAAACAAGTAAGAGGAAGGGAGTTCCACTGTCGGGAAGTGCAAAAAAAAGAAGCTGTTTCAGTAGAAGAGATGGTTACATTTAACCATTCTGACAGTGAAAGGGTGGAACCAAGATGCCAACCTAGTAGCTCTCTTACATTCATGCAATCTGGGAACCAGCGAAAGCAACTTGTTGGAACAATTGCTGTGAAAATAGTTATAGAAGAGACAGAGGGAAGCCTCGGCACATCTGTGAGAAAGCAACAGTAGACTAGAAGCCAGATCAGGGAACTGATGACATTGGGAAGCCGTTAATGAAGATGAAGAACAGTGTAGGACCAAAGAAAGCATTGGTTCAATAAGCTCTAATGATAAACCTGTTGTTATCTGGGGCAAGAAATGGTTTATTAACCTTTACCACACTGGAGGCAAAAATTGTCGCCGTAGAATTCTCCCCCTTTGCAGCTCTAGGTGCATTCTTTTGCACTGAGATGGTTGTTTTCAATAAACACTTAACTGTTATTTCCAGTATTTTAAGCTAGAAAACGCCTTCTACTGCTTTAGAACAAGGTTAAACTTCCGTTTTTTGATACCATTTTGAATCCTAAACTCTACATGAAGTGTAACATCGATTAAACCCATGTTAATTTTTTTTGCAATTTTTTTGTAAACAAAAATGGCCGCATAAACATCCAACGAAACCTTTATTCAAGAGTTTTTCTTTGATTCAGACTCCAGTGGATATTAACATTGAAGTGGTCAAAGATGATAACCACTCTAGTGACACAGGAGGAAACAATGATGACCACTAGCGGCTACTATCAACCATAGCTGATTAATTTTATGGATGTTACTAGTGACCATCAATATAAAATAAAAAATTCATAAGGTGAATTTTTTTTTTATTTATAAATGACAAAATAATAAATCTGTCAATAAATAATGTTAAATAAATATGCTAGTCAGGTGAAAGAAAGACAAAACAAATGCTGATATCTTCTCGTATATAAATACAAGGAAGCAAATCACCTTTTTGATGAAACGAAAGCCTTCTTAGTCATTTTGCCTCTTATTGCACCTCCAGAACTCCAAAAGGAGTAATAAAAGTTAAAGTATACTAAATTGTTAATGTTTTTGTTTTGTATTTCAATTTTTTCAAAACATGCATGCAAAACGTAATGCATTACATCAAAATATTATTCATCCATTCTTTTATTAGTATACAAAAAACAAAATCTATACAAGTAATACAAAAGAAAGTTATAGTAATTTTAAAACAATAGGTGTTCATGTTCCCTCAAAAAAAAAAAAAAAAAAAAAAAAAAATCAGTGGCATGGGGAACAATTCAAGAAAGAAATTCAAGTGGTAAAGGTTAATTTGAATGCCTTCAAAACAAGTCTACACTCTTTTAATCATCTTAGAGAACTATTTTTTTTTTTTTTGCCTTCATCATGGCTGATGCTAACCTCTAGGAGAGTGACCCATTGCCCCATACTGAGTTAAAATCTTTTTTCTATGGACATGAAATTGAAAAATCATCTTGAATCAATTGCCAGGTCTGCTGCTAGGAAAGTTGCTTCACTGTGTTGTGCTAGACAATTTTCCTTGCCAAAATCTCTGGGACTACAGGACTTCAGAAACCTATTTTCTTGAAAAATTCTTTTAAGAGAAAGATTTTATAAATTTCAACTGAAAACAGTACTGCCTTCTCAGTCAGTGAATGCCAAATGTTTGGGAAGCAGCTAATATTACCATTTATACCATTTTGTAGAGAAACGGCTAGTGATGGGATGATCAATCGGAATTGAGAAGAGGAAATATCAGAATTTTGGAGGGTATCAGAATCAGAGAATTTTTAAGCTAATTTCCAGTTCCAAATGCGATTCTTTGGATTTTTTTATTTTTATTTAAAACTTAATCTTCCATTCCTGGTACTATAAATAAAAAGATATAGATAGTTATTGATTTTAAACTATCAGTAAAACTAAAATCTATAGATTATAACAACACCTAAATTAAGTATGATGTAAATTTATTTTACTTGTGTAGAGAGAAAAAAAAAAAAAAAAAAAGAGGAAAGTGCAAGTTTCTACTCAGTTCTCAAACTTTCTATAAAGTTTACTAGTTTAAAATCTGTTTCAGTTCAAAATAAAAAGTTTTTTTAATTTCTTTATAAACATTGTTAATTCACCCATTTAATATTATAAATTATTAATTTAATAGTTATAATCAAAATTATGTAATATAAACACCAAATAAATTCATGTTGTTCTGCCAGGGTCTCTTTAAGACAATTTTTATTATTATTTTTTTTTAATTTATAAAAAAGAAAAAAAAAAAAAAAAAGTTGAATCTATGGAATAACCGCCAATGTCACATTTGATTTCTTTACATAAAATAAGTTACAATTGTCCTCATGGTGAGAAAGTTAAACTACAACAATTTGTTTTTATAATAGTTTTAATCCATAAAATCATTTTTTAGTCTTGGTTATTGAAAAGAAGATATATTTAAAAGTTTAGCATACCACATGAAGAAAAATAAATCTTTTCAATAACCGAGACTTAAAAAAAAGTAAACATTATTTTCATGACTTAAATTTGTTTCTATGAAATTCATGTATTTCTTAAAATTTTATAATTTTTTAAAAGGATTTTCATTTACTTAAAAAAAAAAAAAAAAAAAAAAAAATAAAACTTGTATTAAAAAAGCTAAAATTTAATTTCCATCAAAAATTGCATTTAATTTTATTTTACTAATATTTTTGTTTGTCAAAATTGAACTTACCTGTGTTAAATTATTATGGCATTTAAAATATTTTAAACTTTTTTCTCATTTATTCCTCCTCAGGGCCAAATGAGATGCAAGTTCACTATTTACATTATTTGAACTATTGCCCTCATCTTTGTCGCCATATTTATTACAATGTTTCGGCCATTGTACACTCAGGCCTCCTTCAGGTGGTTTGAATGTCGAACTGAACCCTTTATTTAGCTCACTGGGGCAGACTGTTCTAGTTCCACATGCTATGTTTAATAGTTATCAGTTATCTCCTGTTAATTCCCACTGAAAGTTCTCTACTGCCTTAACCAGGTATTGAACTCACACTCTTTGGGTCCTCTCACTGTATCTAACTAACGCCTTTATCCACTGTGCCATGGGGACATCTGTGCATGAATTTCTGAGTATTATAAGCCTAATGTCTTCAGCAGCATTTTTTTACCAGAACTCATATTGCAATTTTTGTTATTATCGCTTTTCTCTGGCACTCCTTATTAATGGTTCCCATATTGCATTCATTTCTATGCTTGGTCGGCTCAGATTTTTGTGGCCTAGCATATGTGCTGATTCCTTAAGTTTATGAATTTTCCAATGGTGTTCTTTGTCTATGATCTCAACCTGATCCCACAGAGGGCAGTGATCTCCCTTTTCTCTCCATATGTGGTCAGCCACACCTGATTTTTGCACTCCCCCTTGTGTTACAGCTTTCTGGTATTCTTGAAGCCTTACCTTAAAAATAAAAATATAAAGGAGAGACAGGCTTCCCCCTTAAGGTAAAGGCTTCAAGAACACCAGAAAGCTGTAAAGTTTGAATTTATTGGGAATTAGCTGATGTTTTGCCAAATATTTCAATAAACAATCTAATAAATAAATTGTGTTTGTTTTTGGCATAAATTCTCAAGAACAAAGAAAATGTATAAATTCACTTTCATATGTTTGGGTTTTATTAAAATTCTAATCATCACTTTTTAAAGCAATAAACATTGCTGAGGAGTGAAGGTATTTAAAATAATAGCAGTGTCAAGGGAAAAACTGTCATTTTGACACTTATCTCATTGCAGGCACATTTATCAAGGTTTGCCAAATATTCTTATTTATAACAATAAGCAAGAAAGAAAAATTCTGGAAACCTTTTTCAAGACAACAAAAGAAAAGAAAAGAGAAAAAAGAAAAAGAAAAGAGAAAAAAAAAAAAAAAGAAAAAAAAAAAAAAAAAGAAAAAGAAAAGAAAAAAAAAAAAAAAGAAAAAGAAAAGAAAAAAGAAAAAAGAAAAGAAAAAAAAAAAGAAAAAGAAAAAAAAAAAAAAAAATTTTGAAAAGAGAAAAAGAAAAAGAAAGAGAAAAAAAAAAAAAAAAAAAAAAACAGAAAAAAAAAAAAGAAAAGAAAAAAAAAAAAAGAAAAAAAAAAAAAAAAAAAAAAAAAAAAAAAAAAAAAGAAAAAAAAGAAAAGAAAAAAAAAAAAAAGAAAAAAAAAAAAAAAAAAAAAAAAAAAAAAAAATTGTTTGTTAAAGAAAAAAAAAAAATGAAAAAAAAAAAAAAAAAAAAAAAAAAAAAAAAAAGAAAAAAAAAAAAAAAAAAAAAAAAAAAAAAAAAGAAAAGAAAAAAAAAAAAAAAAAAAAAAAAAAAAAAGAAAAAAAAAAAAAGAAAAAAAAGAAAGAAAAAAAGAAAAAAAAAAAAAAAAAAAAAAAAGAAAAAGAAAAGCCAAGAAAAAGAAAAAAAAAAAAAAAAAAAAAAAAAAAAAAAGAAAAAAATAAAAAAAGAAAAAAAAAGAAAAAAAGAAAAAGAAAAAAAAAAAAAAAAAAAAAAAAAAAAAAAGAAAAAAGAAAAAAAAAAAAAAGAAAAAGAAAAAAAAGAGAAAAAAGAAAGAGAAAAAGAGAAAGAGAAAAAGATTTTTCAAAAAAGAAAGAGAAAAGAGAAAGAGAAAAAAGAAAAAGAAAAGAGAAAAAGAAAAGAGAAAAAAGAGAAAGAAAAAGAGAGAAAAAAAAAAGAAAAAAAAAGAGAAAGAGAAAAAGAGAAAAAAGAAAGAGAAAGAGAAAAGAGAAAAAAAAAAAAAAAAAAAAAAGAAAGAAAAAGTTTTCTTAAATTACTCACACGTCTAATTTTGGCTCCTCGTTCATACAAGACAGCTGCAAGTGCTCTTAGAAGGTCAGGATAGGTCCACTTTGGGCAATGGTTCAGACACTGAATCAAGAATTCTGTTACCTTCAATAGACATTTCTCATCAGGACAAGTCTAGCAGAAATAAAAATAAAAACAAATTCATTTTTGGCCACAAGAAAACGAAGCTTGGCCATGTAATTGACAAAGTTCTCAAACAATAAGTTATAACATTCTGACTTCAAGACAAGAAATAACAAAAATATGTGGGATGAGACGGAGAACTGTCAATTTTTATTGGTTCGAAATCCCATCATGCATCTGTAGGATTTTGTCAATAAATTTAGTTGGTTTCTTTTTAAGGCATATCAACCTCAATGTTGACAAGATTTTTATTGCTGGTAATATTTTTCAAAAAAAAATGTATATTGCTGTGAATATATATTTTTTTAGTTTATCATCTTACCCAGGACACCAATAAATTTGGACAGGGGATGTTCTTAGCGTTTATTCCTTTCACATTGGAACCAACAATTAGAAATCAGATTTTAATTTCTGCATATCACCATAATTCTGACATCGACAGCCATAAATAAAGAGATAAGGAAGGACCCTCCCAAACACACACACGAATACTCAAAAGAGTGATTACAGCTACTGGATTTGAGAAAACAATTTTCCTGAAAAAAAAAAAAAAAAAAAAAAAATTTTTTTTTTTTAAAAATTATATAAATTTCAACCATCAGTAGTTGTAGCTGCTCAGTCAATGAATGTCAAATGTTTCCTTATAAGGAAACAGCTAATATTATCATTACTATTATAGCTAAGGAGAACAAATATTCTCTTTTCTTGTTGCCACTTTCCTCCTTTTATGTGAGCATTATTAAAATAAAAAAAATAGAAATCTTAGAAAAAGTCATTAATATGGCAGCTGTGGCACATAAAACCATTGTGTTCAATTTGAAGAATTTTATCAGTTAATAAAATTTTAAAATAAATATTCACAAACAAATCAATAAGGTTTTTACAAGAGAAAATATTTTTATCACTTTAGACATTATTTTTACTGGATATTTGTATTTGAGTAGATGCTCTGTTTATTTATTAAACAGTATATTTATTTTCATCTACCAGTCTGAAAGTTTGAGAAATTAAAAAAAAAAAAAATGAGTTCTCTGGCAGAATTCAAACCTGCATCCCCCTGGGCAGAAGGAGCTACTGTTAGACCCAGCATGATCTAACTGACCAAGCTACAGGGAGATGCAGGTTCAAACCCTGCTGGAAAGCACAAATTTTTCTTGAATAAGATTTATCAAACTTTCAGTAGATGAAAATAAATATACTTTTTAACATTCAACATTCTGGAAGTGATTTTGTTTGCAAAGCAAAAATTTTATCCTGTCACTGAAAGTGATTCAGATGAATGAATAATACATGCAATGCCTAGCAGAGGCTGTTATGCTGTGGCCAATCCATGCCATCATCCAACACTTAATAGTGGTAAGAAGAAATTCCTATCAGTTCACGAGACTTTCGACCTTGCTTAGTACATAGTCATTGGTTTTGTGTTCCCAGTAGGAGGTGCGGAGGAGCTTTCTCAAGCATTTGTTCTAAAAACACCATGATCATTTTTTCCTGCCTCAATCAAAAGTATCCAAGTTTCACACCCGTCGAAGACGATGTATATGACCAGAATCAATAAAATCTAATTTTGGTTAAAAATTTTGTATCATTTTGGCATCATTCCCAAAAAAAAAAAAAAAAAAAAAAAAAAAAAAAAAATAACAGTTCATAGAAAGAAAAAAAGTTCTCGTGTCCTCCCCCACTTCCCAGGATCATCTCAAAAGTGAATCACGATAGAGGTGGATATGATACATTGACATTTTTATTTTGATTCCAAAAGATTCTATTTGGCAAAGACATTGCTGGTGTTGTTTTAGCCTAAATTGAAAGCTCCTGACAGTGCTTTGGGACCCTAGCTACATTTGTTTTATTTTTTCTACCTACATGTATATACATTACAAATTAAACTAAGCACAACTGACTATTAAAGGATAAAAAAAACATTTGCAGATTTTGATGTCATTTTGGTGCATGGGGGGTAAATCTGTAAATTTTGTTTTTGCATGTTTTGCACATACTAAATCTTGGGGGGACAAAAAAATAACAAACACTTACTTTTTTTTCATAATGTTGAATGTTAAAATTATTCAACAAAAAAAATCAAGTTAATGGTAAAAATTGATTTAACATTTTTTGATTTATTTTAGATGGAATGATTTATTATGACATTTTCCTAATTTGTATTTAGATACATTGATTCATTTTCAATTTTTTTTTAGTCGAATTGTTCACCTATATTGTACATAATTAAGTTACAATATGTGTATCTTATATGAATACTGCCTTAGGAAAATTGAAATTTCAAAAATAGTAGAGTGGAAGGGTCGTTTTTCATAGATTCAGGGAGTGACCCAAAACCCTTTGCACTGGCCTTGGACATCTTAGCACAATTTTTTTTGAAGAAATGGCAAAGTGGTAATACAATTTTTAAAGAAAAAAAATCTCAGGTTGATGTTAAAAATTGCCACAAAAACATTGATTTATTTAAGATGAACTGATCTTTTATGACACGTCTAATTTGTATTTAGATACATTGGATTTATTTTCAATTTTTCAAGTTGAATTCTTGATCTATATCAATGATCCATTATTGTACATAATTAGGTTACAATAAAATTTGTATTTTATATGAATACCACCTTATGAAAATTGAGTTGTAGTAGAGTGTTTCATAGAATTGTTGTTGAGATAATGAGACCCTTGAACCGGCCTTGTGTGCAATCAATATGATTAATATTTATCACTGCATTAAGTACATGAACAATAAAAGAGATTATGCTAAAAATAAATATTTGTTGAACAAAATAAATGCTTTCTTCCATCTTGGGGTTACAGATTTATTCATCTAACGATATAGAATTTATCGACCCAGAGACAACATCGAAGAAAAGATTGTGGGACAAGACAGTAATAAGAAGTGGGGTGTGTCATATTCAAGTACCACACTTCTTGCATTTATCCTTCCACAACAAATAGAGGGAACTCCCGCTATATATTATCAGCAGCAGCTTACCTGAGTTTTTGTGATGATGTTGAAAATGGTTTGGCAAAATTTGGCAATGAGAAATTCTTCATGGTAAGAAACGATTCCACACAACTTAGACAAGAGTTTACTTCCTTCCTGAAAATAAAAGACTTCAAATTTCAGAACTTTGGAGGGGGAAAAAAAAAAAAAGTAGGGTGGGAGGTTTGTTGGTATTAATGCTTTAAATGATTTTATCCATGATAAACACACACTCTCTTAATATTTTAAAACAAGCCTCATATTCTTTTCTGATGTCAACAAACACTCGTTTGCCACTTTCACGATGTCAACAGATACTGGTTGTCACTTTTGTAATGCTTGTTGTAGTAGAGACTTTGTAATTGCAGATACAACTATAATACACCATTGAAACAACACTGGTGTCAGATGCCTTCAAATAATGCTTGCACTAAAAGTACTTGCTCGATTATACTCATTGGAATAGTAATCCATATAGTGAATAGAGGAGAGAATAGCAGTTTGTATAGTAATAGAGGATAGAGTAGAAATATAGATCTGAATAGTAACAGAGGATAGACTAGAAATGACGATCAATTAGATGTCACGCGACTTCCTACTTATGTGTTTCCTTTATGGTCACATGGTCTACTTAGTTCAATAATAGGATCGCATGTGTTTGCTCATTGGCGATCTATATTCAAACATCGGCAGCAACAATTTATTCCTATACAAAATATTCTGAACACACTAGAAGTAATTTCTCTTACATTCCCCTTAAATTTTAAAATTAAATTTAAAATTTTTTTTTTCTTTTTTTACAATGAGGTTCACCCTGTACAATACCAGAGGTTACAGAGTAAGAGGCACAGCTTATGCGGATAGGTGTGGAAGATAACGGTTGACCCTAGACTCAAACAGGTTAAGATTGTAATGATCAGGGAAGCATCCTCTCGGGAGTCGGTTCCACAAAGCAGGTAGAGGGTTACAGAGTAAGAGGCACAGTTTATGCGGATACGTGGGGAAGATAACGGTTGACCCTAGACTTCAAGAGGTTAAGATTGTAGTGATCGGGGAAGCATCCTCGTGGGAGTTGGCTGCACAAGAAGCTGCTCGAGTGGAAATTACATCTGGCCAGGGGAATACAAAAGTAATGAGGGCGGTTTGCTATAATGTGTGTGGCATGGTGGGTCTCGGTCGTAAAGGTTAGAACTGGTACAGCCACTAAGGAATAAAGTTTATCTGAACACTTTCAATGGAAATAGCAATAGAGCAGCAAGAGTCTTGTGATGTGTCATCCGAGAGAAAGGGGTTGCAGGGTGAAAAAATAATTTGTCACCCACAAGAACATGGAAATGCTTTGGAAAGCAAAGCCTGGGGAGCTCCTGCCCATCGATGGCAAGAGTACTCCATTTTCAGCCTGATCTGGCTCTTGTAAAGGTAGGATATAGCAGGGAACTGACCATTTTCCCAGCATTTTTTTTTTGGTAGAACAGCTATATGAGTTCTACTTGAAGTCTGGGCTAAGCTTAAATCTCAATAGGCACTCATTGTGATTGATGAAAGTTTTCGGTCCAATCAGTTCGGATTAACTAAATTTCATCCAAATTGATGGTTTTTCATTATTGTATTGCAAATGATCAAATAGTTGATAAAAGATGCATTATTTTTTTTAATCATTTCACCCCAAGCAAGGCAATAAAGCCACTAAGACGCAAATGGTTACTGAGAGTGAGAGAGAGTAAGCAGGCTTTAGGAAGCACTGGAAACTCAATCATAAACAGGAAACAAGGAATAAACCTCTACTCCTGTTCAATAAGGAGTGTGAACTAAGCGATAGGTGAACCTATGTACTCCAGATTGAGATTTCTGGGGGTCTGGAGTTATTATTTACAATACAACTAATGTCCTCATCTTTGTTGTTATTTTTACATTTTGGCTGTTGTACAATCTCGACCTCTTCAAATCTAGGATCAACCGTTATCTTCCCCACATATCCGCATAAACTGTGCCTCTTACTCTGTAACCCTCTACCTGCTTTGTGGAACTGACTCCCAAGAGGATGCTTCCCCAATCACTACAATCTTAACCTGTTCAAGCCTTCTTAAAGAGTCTGTTGCATTTTGTACTTGTTTGAAGTAATGGCCTGGTATTTCATGTGATGAGATTCTTTTCATGAAGTGTCCAAAGTTTGTTTTTTTTTTTCAGTAAAATGGCAGATTAGCAACCAGAAACCAATTTAAAAATGGAAGCATTATTTCTGGTGTAAAAAAGCCTGAATATTCCAAAAATAGCATTAAGAATTTGCAGAAACATACTGTTTAGGAGATATTGATAATTTTAGTGGGGTTTTATTTGTGCGCTGGGTTAGGCCTTCTTTACATGTCTTGATGACTGCATGTTGGCATGGATTGAGGAGGCCTGCAGGGTGCAGTAATCGAGGGGGCCTGCAGGGTGGCTGTGCTGTACCTGGGATCCAACTGAGATTGTGGTAGATTTCCAAATTTTTACTGCCATTTTTTGAATAATCAGGGAATTTTTTTTTTTTTTTAATGATGCTTCTCTTTAAAATTTGGTTTCTGGGTCCTAATCAGCAATTTTACTTTTTCCTCCACAAATAGACAGAAATAATTAAAATATTTCATTGTAAAAAAAAAAAAAAAAAAAAAAACAAAACAAAAAAATATTTTCCTTGGTAATGAAATTTGAAAAAGTAAAAATTTTAACGGGTATATTTGTTTGAAACAGAAATAAATTACTCGTTAAACTCCTTAAGTTATTCTTAATTTTAAAACAACTAGGTAAAAGTAAGCTTCTTTTTTTAAATAAATGAATTGTAAATGCTTTTTTTTTGTTGTTTTTTTTCTATCCAATTCCGTTCATTCTTTTCTAGTGAGGATGAAATCAGGAGAAAGCTTGTTTAAAATTAAATGAATTAATTTGTTTTTTCCAGAACTTTATGTAAAAAAGAACAAAATGTTTTTAAAATATTATTTCAGATAGGACCGCTCTTTTTAGACATGTACCTTGAAATGGACTGAATTTATTGTCAAAAAACCCTAAATAATAAAAACAGCTGGTTTTCTTAGGATAAGAAAATCTTTTAAATTTGATTTTTAATACAAACGAAAATTATTTTTTTAAAGTACATATTAATAATGTCATTTTTCTTAATTAAATAACTAAATTTAAAACAAATTTTCATGTTTTTTTAAGTTTACGAACTCCAAAATTTGTGTTTTTCTGTTGTGGTTAAAACTTAAAACAAAGTTTTACTTCTGACAAAAAAATAATTAATTATTTTTTCTTAGAGTAAAAAAAACTCCATGTTTTATTTTATTTTATTTTTTTAATAAATTTGTTTAAAATTTAATACATTTATTTATTCAATTGAAAAAAAAAATACAATTTAGACTTTGTACATTTAAAAATGAAATAAAAACCCAGTTTGAAGTCATCCAAAAGTCAAAAATGATATAGATAATGTACATTAAACTAAATATTAACATTTCTTAAGGAATAAATAAATATATTTTAAAATAGTTTTTATATATATATTATTTTAATTTATAACAAAATAAAAAAACAAGAAAGCCATGTGTTTTTTTTTACCTCTTTAAGAATAACATCACTAGAATATTCCAGAGAAAGTGAATTTAACTCATCCAATAAATGGTTAATACTGCCGTTGGCATTTGCTTGGTCCTTGTCTTGAACGGAAAAGTCCATAATTCTGTCATAATTGTGAAGAAACTTCTTTCTTTCCGTCGAAGAAAGAAGATCGTGTGCGGCATGGACACTGACGGCCGCCATGATTTCTTTTTCTTTTCGTTTAAAGACGGAAAAAAATGGCGACTTCCGTTTTGTCGCTAAGCACGCTGTCAAATATCAATATTTGTTTGACAGGACAATAATGATCCTTATTAGTACCGAGGCTGATTTTAAGTCACTTGAGCCCCTAGATACTTTATTTATTCATTACTGTTGTTGTTCCCCCCCAAAATTCTGTATTATTCGTCAGTCCTTAGGCGGTTACCACCTAAAAATATCACCACAATAATAAAATCCGAGAAAAGCCACTGAGTCAGGTTGTCACACAAGGTCGGATTTTGACGTGGGGACAAGTGACGATTCTACCGGGTAGGTGGGGGAGAGAGGGCGGGTAGGGGAGGAGAGGGAGAGAGGGGGCGGGTAGGTTGGCGGGCATGGCTAGAGGTGAGGCACTCGGGGTAGACCACCCCGAGTGCCACTTTTATGGAAGCGGCACTTTTGTGTCTGCTTTTTTTTAGGCTATAAGTCTGCATTGAAATAAAAATGATTTTAATATCGAGACAGTTGAAAGATCTTTTTTTGATTTCAAGTAACTTAAACTATGGCATATGTGTTGGCCTCACTTTTTTTCTTTGGCAGGTAGTGTTTCTTATTGTCTTCTTGCACACTTTTTTTCTTTATTTTTACATTCAGAATGCTTTAAAAATTCCATTTACAAGACAATTGTTTATAAAATTCTATTCAATCAATAGACTCATAACCATTGAAAACAATGTTTTTGTTTAAGTTTGACCAATTCGTAAAAAAACAAAAAACAAAAACTACATGCGTGTCCGTCAATCTTAAACAATAATCTTTGTCAGTTTTATTTTTCAGTCTTTATGATGGTCAATACTTGATCTATCTCTTACTGTTACATCCCCGGGCAACGCCGGGCTCTACTGCTGGTGTAATGATATTCCGCAGACAATCTAAGGTTTATGTTACCAGACCTCATCTCATTGCATGGTTATGAATTATAAACCTAAATTGAGTTTAAAATATTGTGTAATCGGCTCTAATTTTTTTGTAAAATACTTGGATACAACGAATAATTTGCAGGGAAAAAACAATTTTCGATTTTTTGTTGAATACACCCCCTCCTCCACCGAACGCATTGTTAAATTTTCTAAACTTTTTTCCTCATTATATTGCTGAGAAATTTCAACTGCCACTTTCTGATGTTAAGTATAAGTGTCCTTTTTGTTTCAACTTTCTCCAAAACTTTGTTGTTGCTCATATGATTCTCAGTATCCTTCTGTAGAACCACATTTCTATTGCCTTTTCATTATCTGTGAAGAGATTGTTCAGCATTCACTGCCATATAGGAGGACTGATATTACATAGCATTTCAGTACTCTTATTCTGTTTCTTAATACTTTGCTTAGCTTTGGGAAGACATCTTAGTACTTCATAAAGATATACCGAGTGTCTTTTCAAGGGAAGTAATATTCAAGTAGTTTAGAGTTACCTCCCTTGAGCACGTCAACAATTCCACTCGAAATGGCCGGCTTGGTCAAGGTGAGATTTGTTTGTCGTCGTCTTTTCCGGTTGTCTTCGAGGATTCGGCACCAGGATTCACCCAGAAGGAATTTCACAGAAGCCTTTTCCAACCAAGAGACGCATTTCGGGTTCGAAAATATTCCTGAAAATGAAAAAGAGGAAAAAGGTTTGTGTTGTCGGTCGGGTTTTTACAGTCGACAAAAATAAACAATGTGATTTAAAAAGTAAAAGTCACCCCGGTGACTTTTAAATATATATATATATATATACATACATACATACACATAAGTCTTTTCAAGACGTAGGCAATCATAGCTCTGCGCGCGCGCATTCTTTTCCTTTTTTTTTTTGTGAATTATCAGGGATTTTCAGAAAGGCTGGAATGGTTCACAGTTGTTTTCTTCACGGTTTAAAATTCAAACCTGTTCTTCTTATAGACTGGCCACCACTCAAAAAAACAGTCTATCATAGCTGGAGTTCGGATAGATTCATATGCCTTTCACAAGCAGATCAACCGGCATTTGAAACCGGTTCACCAAATTCACTTTCCGCGTTAATGAACCGCACCAGAGCGCCCACGTCGCTACCAGATGTGGCACACGATCAAGGTTTAAAGAGGGTTTCAACGGCAATACCGTAGAAAAATTTGCCCACTCGGCATTTACCCTTGGGGACTCTTCAAGCGCCAGGAAAATAAACCCGCCCCCCTCTCAAGCCTCCCCGACCCAACACACAAGGGCTTGGGCTTAATAATTAAAATAAGGAAAGATCCCAAAGGCCGAAATCCCATATACAGGGTGCGATGGATAAATCTTCGTCTAAATGACGCAAAAATGAAAACAACACTGACATCTCATTTTAACAGATATATTTACCAAAATTACATAAAAATATCTTGAAATACTAAAGAGTAAATTTATTCAATAAAAATCCCATTGGCTTCAACCACGGCCTCCAGACGACTTCAGAATCTCCTGCAACTCTTCTGGGCGGTTTCCTTGTTTAAGTTTGTGAATGCTGCCATAATCCCTGCCTTCAGTTCATCTTTGGTGTTACAAAGAGTTTTGTTGGTCTCTCATTCAACTGCACCTGACACATAATAATCACGGGGGTTGCAGTTTGGGGAGTTAGGTGGTAAGAAATTGTCTGACAGCCATGACTGGATTCTCCTACTTGTGTGCCATGGTGCAGAGTCCTGTTGCCAGACATAGGTTCTTCCAGCAGCCACCCTCTTGACTCAGGGCAGCACTACCTCCTCAAGGCACTTGATGTAGGCCTCTGTGTTTAGTCTGAGACCCTCACCAACAAATTTGGGAGTTTTTTTTTTATCAGAATGATCAGAGTGAGTTTTCTGTAATCACTATTAGATTCATTCAACACTTTCCGAATTCTCTGCACTGTCCTCGGATTTTAACACTCCAAATGTTCATATTTCAGCATTATTGCCAAGCATTACAGCATGCTGTTTCCAAATTTCTGGCGAAGGGAATTGTGCTATAGTGCTCTTTTTCTCACAGATGGTGCCCAACTGACCCTACTATACTGTGCAGTCGACAAAACTCAAGTGTACTAAGTAGGTTATGTGTGGGTTTCTTTTATCCCTCTTTCCTTCAATCTGTCCTGTGAGTATCAGATTTTCCAAACCTTCTTTCTTTATTATATGCCATAGAAGTTTCATCTGTTTCTTTCTGATGTTAAGTAAAAATGTCCTTTTAGTTTCCATTTTATCTAAAACCTCATCGTTGCTCACATGTTCAGCCCAGGGTATCTGCAGCATCCACATTTCTGAGGAGGTTGTCCTGCATTCACTGCCATATATGCGGACTGGTATCGCATAACAGTTCAGTACTTTTTTCTTTGTTTCTAACAACATTTTTTTGTTTCTTAATAGTTTGCTTAGCTTTTGGAAGGCATCTTTGGCTATCCGTGTGTGCCTTCAGATTTCAGTGTCACGCTTTCCATTCTCTGTTAAAATGCTTCCCTGATATTTAAATTTTTGTACTTGCTTGAGTTTTATAACTATGTTATTTATATCAACACAAATATTTAAGTAAATGCTCTGTTTATAATAAACAGTATTAACAACATTTACTGGCTTGAATGTCCGAGAAATTTCATAGAAAATATGCATGCTCCAACAGGAATCAAACTTGTATCCTACACGGAACCATCATATAGCCTAATGTGCTATACCAGTTTAGCAACAAATGAGCGTCTGGTTAGCAGGGTAAATTTTACTGCTTTTAAACTACAAATTTCCCATGATTTCCCTCGAATGTCTATATTTGCTTGAAGTGTATATAAAGTGTTCTATAAAAATAACATATAACAATAGAAATTATTAAAATAATTTTGGTATTTCCAATTGTTAATTTGCTTGTTGATTTCATACTTTTGTTAACAACCAAGCATTCTGTTATTCTTGCTGTTGATAATTAGTCCTTTCTTCTCACTTTATTTCACAACCTTCTGTAGGGATTTAGATATGACAAATGGATGCTTTTTTTCTGAAATGAAAGCAAAAAAGCACTACCCCATTTTAAAATATTTACCAAAAATCAGGGAATTATCCGGTTCAAATGGAATTTTCAGTACTTATTCATTAATTAATTCTATACTGAATAAGTCATTATTTCCTTAAAAAATTTTTGTTGATCTGTTGAAACAGATCAACAAAAATTTGACATCTCGTGTACTTTTTTTAATTGGTGGGATGTTTAACTTTATTTTACAGATAAAGATAAAACCCTGAAGATATTCTAGTAAAAATAAAATTACGCAACATTAAGTGTAAACGTACAGAAAATTCAGCCCAAATCTTACCAAAAATAATTCAATAAAACTCAAAAAATAAAATTTTCTGATTGGTGCTTGCATAATTTAAAAAAGGAGATTATTCTCTTTCAGAATAGACAGGAAAAAGAAATTTACACTCAATATTTATTTTTGAAAAAATTCATTCATCTCGTTGCTGTCTGTAAAAGAAGAATTTTTATTAATTAAAAACATGTTTGAAAAATCAGTGCCATTTTTGAGAGTGAACCTTTTTTTAAAAGAATTTTGATATTTTTTTATTTTATTTTAGCAACTGTTAGATTATTTTTTGTATGGATGCTCAAAAAGGAAATAATTCTGAATTACTGCCTTTAATTGAATACTTTTCCCTATTGGAAGAGTAATATGATATATGATAATTCAATAACTCTTAATTTCAGAATTAATTAATAAAGACTACATTGGATGCAATTAAATTAAGACCATGAAACAGGTAAGAAAAAAAATAAAAGCAATGTATTAAACTCAAAAGTATTATTTAACTTTAGATAGGAAAAGTCATAAATCTGAAATGAAACAAAGACAAAAAATTAGAATACAAAATGCATTATAATTTATTTCAGTTATATATATTGTTGCTTAAATGAGTTTCTATTACTAAGATGTTGCTCGTACAATTCAAGATACCGCTAGTTCAATCTGCCGTTCTTGCTTTCCAAACACTTCAAAACATAAAATACGTCTTTCCTTCTCACTGCTTTAGCTCTCTTTTATCTGGTCGATCAACCAATCAGCGTTCTTCGCTTTTATTCTCAGTTACCCAGGTAAATAGCCTCCTCCAGTTCGACCAATCAGCACACAACTTGCTATTGGTCAAAGCATGCCAAACTGTACAAAAACTCTCATTATCGCACATACTGCTGAAATCACTAGACAGGAGATTAATGCCATTTCCAACGAGCAAACTTGCCGATGCCACGTGCCACACGTTGAGGTAAGACCCTTATTTTCCTATGCACCAGCTGCAAGTCACTCTGGCTCACTTGCTTCTACAGGACTGTTCATCACATTATATATATATATATATATATATATATATATGTGTGTGAAAATATATAGAAAATAGAAAGGAACTGGTTAGGTAAATAATCCAAAGTCCCTTGGTATTTCAGTTATTATTTTTAAAAAATAGTGCTCGATACAAAAGTAGAGCATAAATATAATTATTTATTTAAAAATATGATTCCAAGTCGCTACATAAGAGGTCTCATGTTTCAAAACAAGAGCCGAAAACTTCAATATAATCCTTTAAATTAAATTGAGTTGAAATTAAAATGGGCTCCGTTCCATCTTCAAGCGAAATTTTTGTTGGAATAACGTATATCTGAAATTTACTTGTTTTAAAAATTGAAATCAAAATCCCCATGGTAACAGCTAGGGTGAATTGTCTAAATTGGGTAGGCGAGTGTAGGGTGTTAATAATAAGTAGCGTTATAGAGATACTTTCAAGGTGTCAAGTCGGGGAAAAGGTGGGGTGTCAAAAATGAAACGGAAGATGTATTAATTATCGTCTAGTTTGCTTGTCTATGGAGATTTATTTATTTATTTTATTTTATTATATATATATATATATATATATATATTTCTTTAAGAAAAACGGTAAAATAAAATGAAAGACCAACAATCATGCAAGCAAGCAAACAATACAGTTAAAGCAAATCAAAATTGGTAAGAAAATGCAAAAAGAATTCACAAACTATGAGTTGGTGTTTGTACACAAAAGCAAGGGCGGACGAGTGAACATAGTAGGTCTGTCTAGTAGACTGATCTGGATGGGGTCATGTCAAAACGCAAGCCATCCCATTTTATTGGCTAAGAAAAACATCCCAGCATGCATTCTGTGTCCTTCTGTTAAAATTTACAGGCCATTTCTTGCCCCTGTTAACAACAAATTGAAGATCATTTTCAAGAGCAGCTTTTACTTTATTGAACCTATCATACTTACTATTAAGTAAATAGTTGTGTTATTGGCATAGATATCTAGATGGGAACTGATGGCATTGAGAAAGACATTGACGAAGAAAAGAAACAAAATCAGTCCAAAGATAAAGCACTGGGTACATCAGAATTAATGTGAATGGATCCAGATATGTGGCCATTCAAGACGACTTTCAAGACTGATGAGTTAGAAACCATTATAAAAATTCAAGATAAATAACGCAAACAGAATGAATAAAGTTTGCAATGAAAAGTAAAAAGGTTAAAAAAAGGAGATGAAACAGTAACAATCATGCAAGCAAGCAAACAATATAGTTAAAGCAAATCAAAATTGATAAGACGGAAAAAGAATTCACAAGCTATGAGTAGGTGTTTGTATACAAAAGCAAGGGCGGACGAGTGAACACAGTAAGTCTGTCTAGTAGGTAAGTTAGATCTGGACCAAATTTATCAACCTTAGCCTCGCCACAAGGCAGGATGTGGCACAAGGCTGTTTTTTATCTGTGGCGATTCTGAGCCTGTAGACTTGGGCCAAAATTCCCCATAGACCCTGTATACATGGGGTCGAGTTTGTCTACCTCCCCAGATGTGACTCTGCCCTTTGGCATAGCTTTGTCTGGGTTCCCCTGAAAGCAGAGAGTTTGGCAAGCTAGCCACAAGCCTGGCAATGAACTGCCTAACTTGGCAGATCTGGACTGAGTCTTGTCAAAATGCAAGCCGTCCCATTTTTTTATTGGCTAAGAAAAATATCCCAGCATGCATTTTGTGTATTTCTGACTATAAGAGAGCGAGGTGGGAAATCTTTTTGCAATCATTTTCATCCTCTTGGGTGGATGGGTCTTACTAACATCTGTTTTGTTTTAGTTTGAATATTTTTGCTGTATTTTGGGTTTATTCCCTCCCCTATCATTTGATACACCATGAAAATTTTTATAGGAAAAAAAAAAAAAAGAAAATGTAAAAAAAAAAAAAGAAATATTATGGACTGCATAAATTTTTACATTATGGGGTGTTTTCTAGATCCCTTGTGAATTTGCAGTATTGTGGTACATGTAGGATTGTGTTATGGAGTGGTTTCACATTGGAGGCTTGTATTTGTACTAAGTCGGTCCTAAAATAGGTTTGACGTACAAAACATTAGGAACTTGATATAATAGGTAATGACGCAGAGAAATCTATTTGTGGTCGCTGATACTTTAGTATCGGACTAATGGTCGTACGGCATCGACTGACGATATTCAGTCACCCCCCTCCACACACACATGCACTGGGCATCATGTGGCACAAGGCTGATTATTTAATATGGGATCTCTGAGCCCATGGGATCGGCCCAAAAATATGCCCATTGAACCCATATAAACGGGTTCAGGGTCAGTTTACCTCCCTAAAAGAGACTCCGCCCTTCAGCATAGCCTCCTTTAGGTTCCTTCCTGCCCGAAGGCAGAGAATTCAACCGAACAGCCGGTCAGGAGGTAAACGACTGACTGACTGACTGACTATATTTAGTCACCCCCCACACACACACACACGTGGGCATCATGTGGCACAAGGCTGGTTATTTAATGTGGGATCTCCGAGCCTGTGGGCTCGGCCAGAAATATGCCCATTGAACCTGTATAAATGGGTTCAGGGTCGGTTTACCTCCCCGAACAAGACTCCGCCCCTCAGCATATCCTCGTTCGGGTTCCTCCCCGCCCAAAGGCAGAGAGTTCAACTGATCTGTCATTCAAGAGTTGAGCGACTGACTGACTCTTACTACTCCTACTTATTATAGGCAGGAGAGTCTATTAACTATAGAATAGGTGTGTTCCACTATAACAGATTGAGAGTTGATGGACAAGATCTTGTGGGGATTATATTGTATTGAATGAATGGGTCATGATTTTAAATAACTATGACTAGTTAAGTAGTAACGAATGAATGGGTCATGAGTCGGATTAACTAGAAATAGGATAGCTAATGAATATCAGCCCCCTTCTCATTTCCTATTCAGCGTTGTGCCACAATTCTGTATTATATATATAGTGCTTTCTTTTTGTCTGCCAACTGGATGCTAGTTGGGAACTTCCCCTTCAACTTTGTGCCAGAATTTTGTATTAAGAATGCAAAATAAATATACATTCCCACCCCCTTGGAAAATCAACAATAAGAGAGCGCAAAATAAGGGTATTTTGCAGGAAAAAAGTTTGGTTACCTGGTTAACAAATTTCTTCTCTTGAGTAGTTTTGTAGAGACAGATTTCTCCACTTGTTCCCACTAGTAATAAGAAATCCCAGATGAAGCTGTCAGGACAGGCCACATGTCTTCTGCAGCAACGGTTGTGAGTATTTCTTTCAGCTGTGCCTTGAAGGTAGTGGCTGCCGTAAAGGGAAAAGTGGGAAAGGGAACAAATAGGGATTGGTCAGTATTTTTCTGAGTTCTGGGACTACCAGTTGTACCCTGCTTATTTCTTCCATTGCTGCTACTGCTGAATCAAACAAAGTAAGAAAAACCCTACATGCCACAAAAGCCAACAAGTAAGATAGTTTTTTTTAATTCTGCAACGTCTCTTTAGTTAATAGAAAAAAAAACTCTTCTTATGAACAGCAATGTGATAAATTAAAAACATACAAGTAATATTTTCAAAAATATATATCAAGTGTAAATTTTTTTTTCTGTTTAACCCAAAAGGAAATAATGGCTTTATATTAAATTAGAATCTTTTGCAACGCACTGACACTTGTTGACATCCACACAATATTTAATATTGTTCAAATTCACTATTTACATTATTTAGACTATTGTCCTCATCTTTGTCACCATATTTATTACTACGTTTCTGCTGTTGTACTCTCTGGCCTTCTTCAGGTGGTTGGAATGTCAAACTGAACCCTTTATTTTGCTCACTGGGGTAGACTGTTCAAGTGCCATGTTTAATGGATGTCAGTTATCAGTTATCTCCTGTTAATTTCCCTCTGAAAGTTCTCCACTGCCTTAACCGGGTATTGAACTCGCACTCTTTGAGTCCTGTCAGTGGATCTAACTGACGCTTTTATCCACTATGCCATGTGTCCATCATCATTTTACTCTTGAGCAAGCAACATAGAACTGGCAACATGTAAATTTTTTTTTTCTGGAGCCAAATTCCACTTTTGAAGCATTTGGACTCATTATATGTTTATAGTTCTTGCAAATGCGGTCTGAAGTGGAAACTGAATTCTTGTATATATAAAAATTTAATGAAAATATATGCAAAAAATGATATTGCATTAAGTATTTGTTATTTTAATCATTAAATTGTTTTTAAGATAGTGGTAGTATTTTGTATGTTAAATAAAGCTTTTAATTTTTCCCCCCAAAATTAATAAAAATTTATTGTACTAAGCTATGCATCTGTGGTGGACATGAGACAGAACCTGGGATGAACACAACTGGTCACGACTTGCCTTGTCCCCGCCAAAAAAGAGCCCGTATTTGCTTAGCATGTAAAGCTACTGCAGTTGAAATGAGGGAGAGAAAAAAAGCACTTACCGCTCTGCCGTAATCCATCCTCGGCCAGATAATGTAAAAAAGAATGAGGGGGACTGGCATCGCATTTTTATGCAATAACGATGCAATGCATTATGGGACATGGACACAATGAATTATGGGATCACATGAAGATGCAAGGGATTATGGGTACATGAACAACTATAAAACAACTACTTTTTTTTTCCAGTCGGGAGTTCTTCGAGGGGACGTTCACGGTTGACGGCTAGAATGGGCAGTTAGTGTGATTTGGAGACAGAACTCAAGAAGGAACGACTCAAGTTTGGAATACCAGCTGGGAGAGCTTGAATTTACTCGCTGGTTACTGTTTTCTTCATTCGCCTCAACATCCTAGTAAAATTAATTGTACTTTTGTTTATTGTTATCTGTTTGCACTTTGTCCCAAAATTTGGTTTGGATCAGTCAATGTATGGCTATTTTAGAGGGTATGATGTACAGATGGACAAACAGAGGTCACAGAATTTTATATATAAACTATGCAGGCACCTCTCAAAAAATTAGTTTTTGATTTTTTTTATTAAATTATTTTTGGTCCAGAACAAATTTTCCATATGTCCACCCTTGACATTGAATAATTTTTTTTATTAAAATAACATCAAGGATTTGTTTTATATAACTGTAAAAAAATCTTTGGTGACCCCCTCTCCAAATTATAATGTACAACTGAGATATTGAAATGAGGCTGACCCCCACCTCCCCCGCCAAATATTCCCACAAAGTTTTCTAATAAAATAACCTATTCTGTATACAATTCATTCATTACCGAGTAAAGTGCTGAAAATTTAATTTAAATCTGATTCTTTGTAATTTTTTAAAAACAGGGTGGCATTTTTATTTGCTTTCATTTCAGCAAAAACCGTATCCCTTTTTGTGGTACCTAATATATAACATAGTAATTGTGAGTTCAATTCCTGGGCCAGGCAGTGTAGACTTTGGACTTAGTGAAAACTGGCAAGCAATAGCTGAGCAGTGCTAAAAATAAGAACGAGATAACTCTAAACTTGGGCAGTGGAAGGAGAACAGTCTACCCCCATAGATTAAATAAAGTGCTCAGTTTGAAATTTTCAGTAGATTACCTAGATTGATATACACCTGATGAAGGCTGAAGGGAATAATGGCCAAAACGTGATAACAACAAATATGAGCCCAGGTGTAAATAGTAGAAAGAAAATTATTTTTCATTTTCTTATCATTAACAGAGATTCTAAGAGGCATTTTTTTTTTTTTTTATTTATTTTTTTTTTTTTTTTTTTGACACTTCAGCAGCCAAATGATCTACTCATTTCCAGGATTTTTTCAAATTTCCAGAATTTTATATTGATGAGAGAAAATAAAAATAGTAAGGCTCCAATCCAAAACAATAAAAAATCTGGGGTCAAGGGTTGTAAATGAATCTCACATGTCCAAAATCAAAAAAATGGCAAATCAAAAGGGATCAAAAGTCTCTATCCAAAATTTTCAGCACACAACTACCTTTTTCCCCTCACAAAGAACCAGTCCTCCAAAGTAGTGTTCTTTTACTGGGGTAAGAAATGCTGTGTCTTGTTGACACTGTTAAGGAGTAATAAAGGTTGTGATTGGTCGAGACTAATAGGAAATAAGAAAGGTTGTGATTGGTTGAAACTGATTGGGAATAAGAAAGGTTGTGATTGGTTGAAACTGGTATGGAGTAAGAAAGGTTGTTATTAGTCAAGACTTGGAGGGTGTAAGAAAGGTTGTGATTGGTTAAGACTGATAGCGAATAAGTAAGTTTGTAAATGGTCAAGAGTGGTATGAAGCAAGAAAGTTTGTAATTAGTCAAGACTGGTAGGGAGTAAGAAAGGTTGTCATTGGTAATGACTGGTAGTGAAGTGCGAACAATTACCATTTTTTGATGCCAACTAAACTTGAACCAATTTTTTTTTAACTTTTCTTTTTTTTGACATAGCATATGTTGAAATACCTTTATAATATTCAAAATCCTATGTTACTCTCCAAAATTTCCAATTATCCACCATTTTTTGTTCAGTTGTTCATCGCACATCCAACAGTTGAAGTTGCCCACCTGTGGGCAACCCTATTTTAAATCCATTTATAGAAATATTTTTTTTTTTTTTTGCAATGTTTTTTCTGATCTTGTCTAATGATTTCTTTTTTAGTCCATGAAGTGTTTAAAAATGTGGCCAATTCCTATGACAAGATGAATGATGCCATGAGCTTTGGAATTCACAGACTTTGGAAGGACCATTTTATGATGCAATTGGCTCCAACACCAGACACAAAGCTGTTAGATGTTGCTGGAGGAACTGGTAAGGCACTTATTCTTATATCTTTATCTAGCAATACTGATGTAATGAATATGCATACACCTGGGTTCCCCCTCACAGTAATATGATTGGCTGGTGTCAGCCATAAATACAGACTGATGTGGAAGTACAGGAGGGCGCCTATTGACTATGACTATTGTCTTCATCTATTGCCTACCACTACGACGAGGACCAGTCTATAGTTACCTGCTAGATTGTCCTACCTGGTTACAGTAGTCAATAAAAACTTTGCTACTTCAAACAAATATATCCCTTTCTGGGATATATCAAATTCGATTTCTCACACGTTAAAATGTCCAGAGATAGAGTATTGGAAAGTGTAGCCTAACATGTAAGTAAAATAAGGCTGTGTGAGCAACTTTGTATTGGCCATTTGCTATACTTTTTCTGCTGATGTATTCTGTTACACAGGTAGTTTTGAAATAGTGAAATTTTTAACAAAAAATGTCTAGGGATAGTGTGTTGGCAAATGCTCACATCCCAGGATTATGTAGCGTAACATGTCAGTAGAGTGAGGTTATTCATTTTTAATCATTTCACCTGAAACAAGGCGGAAATGACACTAGTACGTAGGGGATTACAGAGAGTGAATGTTATGGCTGGCATAACACAAAATAAGAAGAACCAGATTTTTAGAAATTAATGTTGAAGAAAAGAGATAACATCTAGTAACAAAATGCAGATTTTATTTTACATACAATACAAGATATTTTAGAATACGAGTATCAGATTCTCTAGGCCCTCCTTCCTCATTATGTGTCCCAAAAACTTCAGCTGCTTCTTTCTGATATTATGTATAAAAATAATTTTTTTGCATCCTCTGTAAGACCTCATTGTTGCTCACACGCTCGGGCAATGATATCCTTAGCATCCTTCTGTAGGACCACATCTCCTTTGTCTTGAGTCTCTTCTTCATCTTTAAGGAACTTGTCTAACATTCGCTGCTGTAAAGAAGGACAGATATCAGGTAACAGTTCAGTATTATTTTCTTTGTTACCAAAGAAATCCTCCTGTCTCGTAATACTCTGCTCAGCTTTTGGAATGCATCCTAGGTCATCCCAATACATCTACGGATCTCAGTGTTGCATTTACCGTCCTCTGTCAAAACGCTTCCCAGATATTTAAATTTCTGCGTCTGCCTGATTATAGTGTTACTGACCTGCAAATCGCATTTCAGGCCCATCCGTAGCCTGACATGTAAGTAAAACAAGGCTGTGTGGGCAACTTTGTATTGGCCATTTGCTACACTTTTTCTGCTGATGTATTCTGTTACACAGGTAGTTCTGCAATAGTGAAAATTTTTAACAAAAAATGTCTAGGGATAGAGTATTGGCAAATGGTCAGATCCCAGGATTATGTAGCGTAACGTGTCAGTAGAGTGAGGTTATTCATTTTTTAATCATTTCACCCGAAACAAGGTGGAAATGACACTAGTACGTGGAGTGTTACAGAGAGTGAATGTTACCGCTGACATAACAAAAAATAAGAAGAACCAGATTCATAGAAATTAACGTTGAAGAAAAGAGATTACATCTAGTAACGAAATGCGGATTTTATTTTACATAAAGTACAATATATTTTAAAACAAAAGGGATGAGGTTTAAAACAATATAAGTTTGGAAATGCTAACGAGTTACTAAGCATGCGAAGGCCCAGAAAGTCGTTGGCTTAACATGTAACTATACAAGGGAGTGGGAGAGGAAATCCACTGTAGTTAAGATTAAGGCAGCGGATGGGAATTTGTCGCTAGTCCAAGAATTATATTATTTTCTTAAAAATAGTTTGATTAATTCACATATATATAAAATAAAAGAGTTTGGTTAATAATATCAAGGAAAAGGGGAGATGTATTTACCTATAGCCTTTTCTTTTCAAGGACTGTAGGAATTTAGATTCTTTCAGTCAAAGCTTTGTTCTTGAATCAGAAGGACCGGAGTCAACCTCAATAGTCATGGCTGTGGGTTCAGGAAGCAACTGGCTAGTTGGTACAAACTCCTGTTTATATATGTTTTTTGTACCCTCTAAGACCCAATAGAAGTTTCTAGAGACATCTAGAAAGTTCCATTCTATTATTATGAAATATAAAGGGTTTGGTGAATGGGAGCTTTTCATAAAGTAAAAAGGGCATTTAATAGCTACAGATTTAAGTCATCATTTTAAGTTAGATTTTGTATTTTATAGTATAAGCGTAAAGAAGTAGGACAAAATGGGGCCTCGTAATATAAAAGTGAGAGAAAAGACTGAGTATAGGGAGGATTGAGGGAAGGACAAAAGATGAACAGGATTCAAGAAGACAGTAAATGGCGATTGACATTACATTAACATTTTTGAAGATTGTAGTTTTCAAGGAAGTAAGTAATCAGAAGGGAGTTCTACAGGTCGGAAGTGTGAGAAAAGAAGCTGTTGGAGTAGAAATGGTGATTACATTTAACTATTTTAATGGTGAAAGGGTGGAACCTAGATGTCAACCTAGTAGCACGCTTAAATTTACGTAGTCAGGGCACCAGGGAAAAAAGCTCGACAGAGCAGTTGCCATGAAAATATTTGTAGAAAAGACAGAGGGAAGCAACTTTATTCCTGCTTTTTGTTGATGGTCTGTTCTTCTACACAAGTAATTCTGAAATAAGGAAATTTATCTAGAATGGCAAGTGGTCTGGTATCAAGGTTCTTTCTTTTTATGTGCCATGTCCTTTCAGGACATGGGCGATCATGGCTCTCCACCTCCCCTTTTCCCTTGCAGCTCTCAACAAGTTCCTTCCCTCTGCTTCTTCCTCTAGACCACTTTCTGTCATCCACTCAGTTAAGCCCGCCAGGTATGTCACACATTGTTTTCCCTTGTTTCTCTTTCTCTCTATTCAACATGTGAGTTTCAGATTCTCCAGGCCCTCTTTCCTTATTATGTGTCTCAGAAACTTCAGCTGCCTCTTTCTGATGTTAAGTATAAGCCTCCTCCTTGTTTGCATCCTCTCTAAGACCTCATTGTTGCTCACACTCTCAGTTCATGTTATCCTTAGCATCTTTCTGTAGAACCATATCTCCATCGCCTCGACTCTCTTCTTCATCTTTGAGGAAATCGTCCAACATTCACCTCCATAAAGGACAGATATCAGGTAACAGTTCAGTATTCTTTTCTTTGTTACCAAAGAAATCTTCCTGTCTTGCAATACTCTGCTCAGCTTTTGGAATGTGTCCTTGGCCATCCCAATACATCTACGGATCTCAGTGTTGCATTTACCGTCCTATGTCAAGACGCTTCCCAGATATTTAAACTTCTGTGTCTGCCTGATTCTAGTGTTCCCGACCTGCAAATCGCATTTCAGGCTCATCCTTTTTACTAATGACCATGCATTCTGTCTTCTTGTAGTTTATGCTTAGTCCCTTCTTCTCGCTCTCCATCGCTACCTTCTGTAGGAGATTTTGTAATTTCTTTTCCGTGTCTGCTATCAGTACTGAGCAACTTTGTACTGGCCATTTGCTGCTCTTCACCGCTGGTTTGTTTTGTTACACAGGTACTTGTGAAAGAGGGAAATTTATTGAAAATATCCATGGATAGATTATCAGCAAGTGGTCTGGTACCAGAGTTACATAGCCTTACATGTAAGTAGCTTATGGCTGTTCATATGAGGAACTTTGAAAATCAACAGGATTTGATTTAGTTACCACTGTTTTGAAAAAGGATTTTTTTGTAGTTTCCATAGGCAATAGGCACACATATACAAATAATGAACACAGAAATTTTATGAAACTAATAATTTCTGTTATTGCTACTAATCTAAAATTGAGATGATTCATAATTGTTACCTATTTGATCTTCCATATAAAAGAAATAATCTAACAGCTATGAAAATATGAAAATAAAATTCTTTTAATTACATTTCTTAGGTGAAAATACCCTGAAACCTTAATTTTTTCAATTCCTCAAATACATCTTAATCTAGTAAAAAAGATGTCTTTCATCATCAACAAATGGAAAAATTTCAAAACTGCACAGTAAATTTAATTAAAATTTAATATATATATATATATATATATATATATATATATATATATATATATATATATAAAAATTTACTGAGTTATTTCTGATGAAAAATTGAGGACAATTTGAAATATCAAATATATATATGGCATTACGGGTCAATTATATAACATAATACAATCATTTCTGTCAAACCGTGAATTGAAGGTCGTTCACAACGGATTCTCCTCCAGTTCCTACCCCACGAACGCAGGTGTTCCTCAAGGCACCATCCTAGGCCCCACTCTATTCCTTATCTATATAAATGACCTTCCTGACGCCGTGAATATTCTTTAGTCGGCATCTACGCAGATGACACCACAATTTATTCCTGCCTCAAAAAACAAATCCAGTCTCGCTGACAAAACTCACCTTGCCGTGCGTCTCGAAAAGGACCTCCAATCGATTGTGAACTGGGGCATGATTTGGCTGGTCAACTTCAACGCTTCGAAGACAAAACTGCTCTCTATTAATCACCACAGAGAGCCTTCCTTCCCTCCATTATAATGTCTGACGCTCAACTTCCCGAGAGCAACTCTCTGCGGCTTCTCGGTCTCACGTTGACTGCTGACCTGAGATGGAATAAATACATCGAGTCAATTGCCTCGTCCACTGCAAGGAAAGTTGGCTCCCTGAGCCGTGCTAGGAAGTTTTTCTCCCCTGAGTCGATCCTCCAGATATACAAATCCACAATTCGCCCTTGCATGGAGTATTGCTGCCATATATGGTCTGGCGCCCCTTCTGTTTGCCTCGGGGTTCTTGATAGGCTCCAAAGGCGAATATGCAATATGGTTGGCCCTGCCCTGGCGTCTCGTCTACAGTCACTTTCTCACAGACGCACCGTCGCATCCCTCTGTCTGTTCTACAAATACTTTCATGGAAATTGCTCCGAGGAACTGCATTCGCTGGTTCCCAAACTTCATGAGTTCAAGCGCCCTACGAGGCTGGCATCCCGCTCTCACCCCTTCACTGTCGAAACTCTTAAATGTAGCCGTCTCTTCTACTCTAATAGCTTCATGTCTCGCACCTCTCGCCTGTGGAACTCCTTCCCTTCTCCTGTTTCCCTGAGAGTTATAATCTCCAGCTATTCAAGTGTAATGTCAATCGACATCTCCAGTTGCCTTAATCTATCCACTACCCTCATCCTTTCTTCTATCACTCCTATCTGATCTTCCTATTTTTCTGTAACCCCTTGCATCCTAGTGGCTTCCCCGCCTTGCTTGGGGTGAAATGCTTAAAAAAAAAAAAAAAAAAATATATAAATAAATAGTTTCATAAAATAAAAAATATTATTATTTTTTATTTGAAACTTTTTATATATATATATATATATATATATATATAGAGATCAAATATCGAGAAATATGATTGATTCCAGACTTAATATCAGAAAGAGGCAGCTGAAGTTTCTGGGACACATATTGAAAAAAGAGGGCCTGGAGAATCTGATACTCATGGGTTGAATAGAGAGAAAGAGAAACAAGGAAAAACAATGTGTGACATACCTTTATGGGCTTAACTGAGTGGATGACAGAAAGTGGTCTAGAGGAAGAAGCAAAGGGAAGGAACTTGTTGAGAGCTGCAAGGGAAAAGAGGGAACGTGGAGAGCCATGATCAAAATCCATGTCCTGAAAGGACATGGCACATAAAAAAGAAAGAACCTTGATACCAGACCACTTGCCATTCTAGGTAAATATTGTTTATCATAAAACAGAGCATTTACTTTAATATTTGTATCTATAAAAAGAATGTAAAAACAAAATGTCTTAAAATAATTGTCGGACTTTCATAATGTGTGACGTCATTTGTTTACATTTGCTACGCCATGAGCAGAAAATGAATGTATGTGAGAGATTCATGGAAGATTGAAGTTTAAATACAGTAAATTATATTTCTTTTTCATTATTATTGGTGTTACTTATCATATATAGATATGGGTACATGGCATAGTGATTCAAATGTTCTAACCATGAACATCAGCAGTGCAATAATTAGTATATTGGCATTTAATGTCTAAGCATATTTTATGTTTAAAAATACATTATATTCATGAAATTTATGTTTAAAAATACATTATATTCATGAAATTTATGTTTAAAAAAAAATTTATATTTATCTTCAAATTTATGTTTAAAAAAATACATTATATTTATGAAATTTATTTATATAATTAATAGTTTCATAATATTTTTTATTATATATGATTTTATGTAAATCCATTTAAAACACTACCGAATAACCAACATGAAAGAACTCTTTCATGACATTAATTCCTATAATATTAATCCCTATAATATTAATCCCTATAATATTCTACAATTTCTTAAAACAATCAAACTGTATTTCAAAATATAACTTCAACAAAACTACAACATAAACACATTTTTCTTTTCTTTTTTAAAAAAAGATCACCATATCACATGTCACCCTCCTCTTGTAATTATGTCTCCACATGTATATGCACAAAAGCTGAGTATCATCTACCGTGTATTCCACTGTGAAAGCAGAATAACATATATCATATTTTTATTACTTCAAAGCTCCAAAGAAAATTAAGTTTCAACATTAAATGACCCATAAGGAGTTGATGTGCCGTTAAATAAACAAATCACTCAATAATGCATATCTCCGCTTCTAGTAATTATGTCCACACAAACATGTATATGCACAAAATCTGAGTATCATCTACCATGTATTCAGTTGTGAAGGCAGAATGACATATATTTTTATTACTTCCAAGCTCCCAAGAAAATTAACTTTCAACATTAAATGACCCATGAAGGATTTTA
The DNA here is from genome assembly GCA_903632075.3 of Acanthosepion pharaonis. Classification (NCBI taxonomy): domain Eukaryota; kingdom Metazoa; phylum Mollusca; class Cephalopoda; order Sepiida; family Sepiidae; genus Acanthosepion; species Acanthosepion pharaonis. The sequence goes on along the minus strand of CAHIKZ030001386.1, from coordinate 354,757 downwards.
TGTGCCATTAAACAATCAATAAGAATATCAGCAGAACAATTGACAAATCATTTTACAAATGCTTCAATGCCAATCTCTTATTTTCTTGAAACAAAAATGGCAAAGGAAATATTCGGCGCTATACAATCCATTAACAAAGGTGACTGAGTTCTGAATGTAGCGTCAAAGTTACATTTATTATGTTGTTGGCTGATTGCAGAGCTTTGATGCACAATAATGTCTTGCTAAATCAATGACAACAGAGCAGCCAGTGCAATCCACACTCAGTGCCCCCATACTCCAAAATATAATTTCAACAAAACGGCAACATAAAACACACATACCACTACCTCTAGTAATTATATCTGCACAAACATGGATATGTACAAAATCTGAGTATCATCTACCATGTATTCAACTGTGAAAGCAGAATAATATATATCATATTTTTATTACTTCTAAGCTCCCAAGAATATTAAATTTTGGTATTAAATGACCCATAAGGAGCTGATGTAACACCTAGGTATCCAGAGTTTGATCAAACAAAAAGAGAAAGAAAGAAAAAAGAGGAGAGAGTCTATTAACTGGATGGTAACTGTTGAAATTTGCAGGAAGATGAACTGAAAAGTTGAGAAGAAAAAACAAAATGCGTTGAAAAATTATGTTTTGAAATAATTCCAAAGAGAATCAAACCCAAACTTAAGATGAAAATCAGTAAGATTGAGCAAAAATAAAAATTACCCACCCTTCCCCATTTCCTACCAATGAGAAAGAGACCATTAAGATATCCATGAAAATGTCAGATAAATTAAAAACATGTCGATAAAGAGACCAGTGTGGTCATCAAAATAACATTTACGATTCCTCTGGACAAAGGGCCAGGAAAACCATCTGTTTTGAATCAGCCACCCAGAAGAGAAGAGTCCCCACAGAGACAGACTGACTTGACACATTCATCATTATAATTTCTATGACATTCATCCAGAGGAAAATTTTATATCCAAACATTAATTCGGATTCCTTTGACTACAAGTGATTGTAAAATGCATAGAGAAAAGATAAACTTTTGTTTGTAAGGAGAGTGGTCCTTGTCTTTCCCAATTCTTAAGTGGTCTGGTTGATTGAGAAACCACAGCATGGGACTCAACACTCCAGCAGAGGTGAACAAAAACTTGGAGAGTGGACTTACTAAAGGGAAATAACTGAAATGGAGATATCCAGAAAAGGTATGGTATGTGGAACGAGAACAATATACCCTGGTGAATGAAATAAAGGGTTCGGTTTGAAATTTCAATGTATATCACTTGAAGAAGGCTGGAGCATACAATGGCAGAAATGTTGTGAATGTGATAATAATAAAAAAAAAAACAGAAAGATCTCGTATTACTACTCAATTTGTTGACAGCAAGTTGATCAAATTTCAAGTCTTAATTGTTTGTCCATTTAAAATTCTACACTTATTAGAAAATATACTCTGTTTAAATACACAAGGTGTCATAAAAATGACTTCAATGGGCCACAGATTTTGGCTTACGCTCTTTTCCTGTTTTCCAGGGGTTGTTGCTAGACCAGGAAATTAGTCCTCATGAGATAGATGTTCATTTTAATCCCTTTCAAATTGTATATATGCATATTTTGATTCATGATACAACTAAAAAAATTTCTACAAAATTTTTAAAAATGTTTTTGTTGTAACCTAGAGAAGGTTACTGAATAGAATAATCACACGAAGGTTGGTAATGAACAATAATACTTAGGACAAGAACAACACATATAAGATTTGCCAGCGGCGTGTAAAAGAAATAGTCAATTGCTAGAAGTGAGTCAAGTGAATTTCCCAATGAATCTCCAACTACAGACTGCAGACCAACATACAGTATTCACTACTTTATGGGAATAGGGGAATACCCATTATCATCCGTAGGTATGCTACAACAGTTTTAAAAAATAATTCTAAAAATAATTTCCTGAAAGTTCAATAAAATAAATATCTAATCTTTTTAGGTTTCTTGTCTCCAACTTCATGACTTTATTTCCCAGCCCAGAGTAAGTGTTGTCCAGACCGAGTGGGAGAGGAATGTATTACACTGGCTTTTTTCCCTGGTGCCTGGATTACACATGTTTAAGCATGCTACTAGGTTGGCATTTAGGTCCCACTCTTTTACTGTTGAATTAGGTAAATGTAACCGCCATTTTTACTCCAGCAGTTTCTTTTCTCGCACTTCCCACCTGTGGAACTCCTTTCTGTTTACTTTCTTCCCTGAAAATTAGATCTTCAAACATTTAAATGCAATGTCAATCGCCATCTTCTGTTTTCTTGAATCCTGTTCATCTTTTGTCCTTTCCCCAATCCTCCCTATAGACCTGTAGACTCCGGGGGTCAGGTTTGTCTCCATCCCCAAACATGACTCTGTCCTTTATATAAAGAATATCTGGGTTTTTCTCTAAAACAAAGACAGAGAGTTCAACAAAGCCTGAACTGCCTGAAACAGCAGATCTGGGTATTTTATTGGCAAAGAAAAGTATCCCAGTATTCATTTTGTGGATTTTTTTGCCTATAAAAAAGGATGGGGAAACATTTGCAGTCATTCCCATAGATTGGAAATCAACAAAAAGCCATAGAAAAAGAACCAGACAATCAATCATGACATTGTCTATGTCAGTTTTCATTCCCACATATCGGCAACTCCTCTTAAGCACAATTTCAGGATTGTGTGCAGTGTTTTTGGCCTAAAGTTGCTACAGAATCAAGGCTTTTGATTTCCTCAAAGACATGTAAGAGAAAACGTATGCTTGTTTAGCATCATACTTATTATAAAACCCAGGTTGTGCGTGTGTGTCTGTTTGTTTATATATTGGATTGAATTTCCTACATTTTTCAACCGATTTCAACAAAAAACTCACAGGACTACGTAAAATTACCTTTTGGTGGTTCTGACAGCGCCAAAATTGGAAAAACACAATTGTTTTTGCACAAAATAAATTTGAAAACACGATTAAGAGGCATCACGAGAATGAAAGGGGGACAATTCATATCGTTTATTATAAAAAACCCAGGTTGTTTGTGTGTGTCTGTGTTTGTTTATATATGGAATCGGTTTCCTACATTTTTCAAACGATTTCAACAAAAACTTCACATTTTTTTTTTTTTGGCAGGTAGTGTTTTTATTGTCTGCACACTTTTTTCTTTATTTTTACATTCAGAATGCTTTAAAAATTCCATTTACAAGACAATTGTTTATAATAAAATTCTATTCAATCGATAGACTCATAACGATTGAAAACAATGTTTTTGTTTGAGTTTGGGTTTGATCAGTTAAAAAAAAAAAAAAAAAAAATTAAAAACATGCGTGTCTGTCAACCTTAAACAATAATCTTTGTCAATTTTATTTTTCAGTCTTTATGATGGTTGATACTTGATCTATCTCTTATTGTTACATCCCGGCAATTTCGAATTTGCCCTTTCCTTTAGTTGTAAATAATGATGTCATATATTTTCTTTTTTTCTCCATTTTAGGTGATATTGCTTTTCGATTTTTAAAATATGTTGACTATGCCAAAACGGATTCCCCTGAAGAGGACGAGAAGGATCTGATGGCTGATTTGATTGATGGCAGGGAAGCTAACTTTGTCGATGAAGATCCAGCAAAGCAAAAAGCTCACGTCACTGTGTGTGACATCAATCAATCCATGCTGGATGTTGGACGAAAAAGAGCATCTGAACTTGGGTACGATTCAAGTAAGTATCCTTGAACATTTGCATGTCTGTTTGTTGTAATAAAGGTGATTGCTAATTTTCTGCTGAACATAAAATGGGTGATCAACTTTGCATTGTTTTTAAATAATAAACTGAACCCTGTAAGTCAGAGGTTCTCAATCAGTGGGGAATTCCCCCCTAGGGGAAAATTTTGGGGTGGAGGATTTGGGCTACAGATTAGTAGACATAAAATTTTAACTTTCAAACTCCCCAAGGCCCGGCACAACCCACAGTGTTCATTGGTCCGTGCAACTGAGACGTTATGCTGTTTTCTTTCCACTGGCTCTTGTGTTTTTTGCCATTACAAAAATAATCCATGCAAATCTATAGGGGGAAAAAAATGAAGATTTTCAATAATATAGGCATATTATTTGGAATGCATCTTTTGTGTCGGACAATCTTGGAAAAGTGGGGGGATAACATCTTGGCTTATGGTGAAAAGGGTGCATTTAGGTGATTACATATTTTCTGCTGGACATAAAATGGTTGGTCAATTTTGCATTGTTTTAAGTAATAAACTGATCCCTCTAAGGTGATTACATATTTTCTGCTGGACATAAAATGGGTGATCATTTTGCATTGTTTTTAAGTAATGAACTGATCCCTCAATGAGGATTACACATTTTCTACTGGACATAAAATGGATGGTCAATCTTGCATTGTTTTAAGCAATAAACTGATCCCTCTAAGGTGATTACATATTTTCTGCTGGACATAAAATGGGTGATCAATTTCGCATTGTTTTTAAGTAATAAACTGATCCCTCAATGAGGATTACATATTTTCTGGTGAACATAAAATAGGTCATTGCTTTCCTATTTTTTTTTTTTTTTTTTTAATGTTCACCTAATAAAAGGCCTAAGAGCCATTAAAGGTAGAAATATTACTGAATAGAGTTGTTGTATGATTGGTAAGAGTAAGCAGTAAGAAGTGCAATTTATAATATGTGGTTAAGATAATGGTTAACCCTTGACTTGAACAGGTTAAGATTGTAGTGCTTGGAAGAGCATCCTCTTGGGAGTCGGTTCCATGTTCATTACTAATTTTTTTTTTTTTTTTTTTAACCATTTCACCCCAAGTAAGGCAGGAGTGCCACTAGCATGCAGGGGTTGTTATGGTGAGTGAAAGTGAAAGAAAAGTATAGATGTAAGGAGGATTGAGGAAAGGATAAAACAAGATCAAGGCAGCAGATGATGATAATTGATGTTGCATTTAAATTTTTGAAGATTCTAGTTATCAGGAAAGCAAATAAGAGGAAGGGAGTTCCACTGTTGGGAAGTGCAAGAAGAGAAACTGTTGGAATAGAAGTGGAGGTTACATTTAACTATTTCAACAGTAAAAGGGTGGGAAGTAGATGCCAGTCTAGTAGCACGCTTATATTCATGTAGTTGGGCCACCAGGGAAAAATCTCATTATAGCTACGAAAATATATTGTAGAAAAGACAAAGGGAAGCCACATCATGTCTATGAGAGAGTGTCTGAAGTCGAGAAGCCAATTAGGACTGCTGTCCTGGGTATAACAATAAACTACATCCGCGTCCTGAGTAAGATGATAAACTAAGTCCAACAGCAAGGCCTCTGATCAAGAGGTTTTGAGGTGCATGGAACCACCTCTTAATTGCTGATGTTCCCAGGTGCACCCTGACCCGGGGTGGTAGCACCTGTTAGGGTCCCAGCTATGGGCAAATAGTTAACCTCGAAACTGGGCTAAAAACATTATGAAAGTGTAAAAATAGGTTTTGTATACCAGAAATACTTTAAAAATTATTACCAGCAATAAATTTTTGAAAAAAACAAAAATATTATCAACAATACATTTTTGAAAAAAAAATATTATCAATGTTTTTAAAAAATAAATATTACTAGCAATACATTTTTGAAAAACAAATATTACCAGCAATACATTTTTGAAGGGAAAATATTACCAGAAATAGATTTTTGACAAAACTCTAGTATGAACAAAATATTAGATGATTCTAATGGTCCACCTCAGGAAGAAGAAGTGATGGATACAATATTCAACACATTTGATATGCAAAGACTGCAAACAATGTCTGAACCACGAAAATCAACCAGGAAAAAAAAAAAAAAGAACCTTTGATAATAAATCCAAAGAGGAAAAAATACTGTCTTTCCTTTGAGACATTAAAAAGCTTTGGAAGTGGGGTGTTATAAAACTTACCTATAATGATAATGGATTCTTCCTGACACTACAAATACTGCGCCTCTCAAGAGGTATAATGAATGAATGGTGTAACGAAATTCCTTATCTGACAATTTAGTTCACTCTAAACCAGATGGATGGTCAAAATTAACAACTTCAACTTCTTGTACTATATTTCTGTTGTAATATATCTTTGTTATTCTACTCTTGTGTTTGTGTTGTTCTTCCTTGGTTCTAACCTAGGACCAAGTGAGTAATTTAAAACAAACTTTTTATGAAAATAAAACCATCCAAGATTTTAAATTTCCTAACAGTTCAATTGTATTAAAAAATATGAGTAATTGAAAAACGGGTCAAATATATATGTATACATACACACCTTTTTTACCAAATTATCGCTATGAATCTATTTAAAAAAATTTGTTGGCATTAAATGACCCACTGAGGTTTTGATATGCCATAAAACAAAACAACCAACTGTCATGATGTTGATTTGGGGTTAATAAAGACAAACGCCAAATAACACGTAACAATATAAAGGGGTTTATTCGGTTGGTAAATAGGTACAGAAATCGCCTGAGTAGTCTATAACTAGCTCAGCCAAGAACTTCTCCGACTCTAGTCTGTCTTTTGACATACCACTATTTAACATCTTTGTAGACAAGTTCATCTTCAAGAGGGGTGGTAGGTTTCCGACACAACACCAACCAAAGAAAAGAAACCATTCAAGACTGATTACATGGAATAGGAAGTGATCAGGGGTGGCAGGTCTTGGCTGTCAGGGTCAGGACCGGTGAAATTATGGGATGTAACTTGTCAGAACATTTGCCATGGAAATAACAATAGCGAAAGGCTTGCAATGTTTCATTAGTCGGAAAGGAGTTGTAGGGTGGAAAACAATTCCTCACCCACAAAGAGGCAAAGACACTTTTGAACTCTATCAAGACTGGAAAATGAGAACTGGGTAGCTCCGGGCAGCAGGACACCATCAGGGGGATTTTTTTTTTTTTTTGTAACACGAGGGGAAGTGGAAAAATCAGGCGCGGCTGACCACATATGGAGAGAAAAGGGAGATCACTACCCTCTTTGTGGTCGGGTTGAGATCATAGACAAAGAACATCATTGGAAAATACATAAACTTAAAGAATCAGCACATATGCTAGGCCATAAAAATCTCCTGAGCCAACCAAGCATAGAAATGAATACAATATGGGAACCAGTAATAAAGAGTGCCAGAGAAAAGCGATAATAACAACAAAAATTGCAATATGAGCTCTGGTAAAAAACATAAATGATAACAGCAAGAATTGCAATATGAGCACTGGTAAAAAATGGTTGCTGAAGATATTAGGTTTATAATACCCAGAAAATCATACACAGATGTTCTCATGGACATGTGGCACAATGGGTAAAGGCGTTGGTTAGATCCAGTGACAGGATCCAAAGAGTGTGAGTTCAACCTGGTTAAGGCAGTGGAGAACTTGGAGAGGGGAATTAACCAGAGATAACTGACATCCATAAGACATGGCATGTGGAACTAGAACAGTCTACCCCAGCAAGTGAAGTAAAGGGTTCAATTCGACATTCCAACCACCCGAAGAAGGCTGGAGCATACTGGAAGCCTGACTAATTCTAATTCTTTTTCCATATATTTTTATTTTATTAGGATCTAGGTGCCATACTAACTTCACTCTAACCTGTTTACGTTGTTACAAGGCCCCATTTTGCCCTACCTCTTTACACTTACACTATAAAATACAAAATCTAACTTAAAATGATGACTTAAATCTGTAGCTATTAGATGCCCTTTACATTTTGTAATAATAGTATGGAACTTTCTAGAAGTCTCTAGAAACTTCTACTGGGTTCTAGAGGGTACAAAAAACATATATAAACAGGAGTTCATACCAACTAGTCAGTTGCCTCCTGAACCCACAGCCACAACTACTGAGGTCAACTCTGGTCTTTTTGATTCGTGAACAAGGCTTCGACTGAAAGAATCTAAGTTCCGACAGTCCTCAAAAAGAAAAGGCTATCGGTAAATACTTCACCTTTTATTGCTTGATATTATTGACCAAACTCCTTTCTTTTATATACATGTGAATATCTAACTATTTTTCTAAGAAGAAAATAAGATTTTTCTTTGACTAGCGATGAATTCCCATCTGTCACCTTAATCTTAACTGTATAAGGATTCCCTCTCTCTCTCCCTCATATAGCTAGACGTTAAGCCAACTACTTTCTTGGCTCTCACATGCTTATTAACTGTTAGCATTTCCCAACGTGTATTGTTTAAACCTCAGCCCTACTGTTTATAAAAATATATTTTTTTATATGTTAAATAAAACCCACTTTTCATTATTACACGTAATCTTTTTCTTCAATTTTAATTTCTAGGAATCTGTTTCATCTTATTTTTGTGTTGCGTCAGCCATAATAACGTTATGACAAATCTATAACACCCCTAATGTAAAATGGGAATTTGTAGCACAAACAAAATCTTTTTCTGGTGGGGAGGGACAATGCAACTTATGTCCATTGGAGAAAAGATTCATCCTCAAAAATATTAACAATTTAGGTCTACTTAATAAGTGGACCAAGCTAATGATCGCATGCAGGCAAAGAAGGTTATATCTCTTAAAATACTGGAAACCTGACTGATTCTAATTTCTTTTCCTTATATTTTTATTTTATTAGGATCTAGGTGCCATATCAGCTTACTTCATTCTAACCTGTTTATGTTATGACAAATAACAACGTAGCATTATTTTATTAATTTCCTTATAGATTTATATTTATTATTTTCCTCGTATTTATCATCTTTATCTTTCCATTATTTAGTTTGCTTATATTTATTCATTACAACCAATTATTTAATTGCTTTATATTTTATATTTCTTAACTAGCAGCATGGCCCGGCATTGCCCGTGCTTGATTCAAAAATCATACGACTCATACAGCAATCGCTATCACTTGACTTAAAATATTTTGGTCCTTCCGTGCCTTTAAAGGAGTGCCCTTTGCCGTGCTGATGTTGCTACATGCCTTACTTCTTGCCTATCTCACACTGCAAATTTTTTTTCTAAGCTCTATAATAAACATTAAATCTGTTACAAAAAAAGAACTAAACAAAATGAACACAAAACGATCAGCTTTAAAAAAACTCGTAACTGGAAAAACCAACTGAAAAAATGTTAACAACAAATACTTTTTTTCACCCAACCCAGTTCTGCGGAATCAGAATCAATGTTGTGTTTAAGCAAAATAATGAGCCAATTGGAGTAAAGTGCAATGCAGATTTAAATTTTTCCCACTTGTGACGAATGCAGCTTTCAATTTTTTTTGCATGCTAGCATGCTAGTTAACATTCGTGTCAGTCAGCTGTTGGCTCTCATGCTGGCCAATAGAATCTTCCTGCCTATTCGTGGCAGCCAGCTATAGGCTCTCACTCTGGCCAGTAGAAAATGGCCGCAAACTACATGAAAACTGACGTAGAAGCATGAAAAATTGATTATTTCCACTATCAATGGGAGTTGGGAAATGCAAAGTGGGTCTTGGCCTTCTGCTAACTTGGAGCATGTGCATGTAAATTTTGGTGCGAATCCGTCGAAAATTGCGGCCATGCATTTGTTACACACACACATACATCCTGCCTTTTATAGATAGAGATTTTCTTATTTCCTCATATTTTTTATATTTTTTTATATTTTTTATTCCCATATATTATAATTACTTTCTTTATATTTATCTTTTTTTTATAATTCATTTCTTTCCTTACATTTTTTTTATCGTTCATTCTTTATTTTTTAATATTTATTTTTTACCTTACTAAGACTTAAGTATCTTACCAGATTATCTCCCTTTAAACTTTAACATTATCTTGACTATGTGAAAACAGTGTCTTTAATTATAAATTTTAGATTTGTAATCCTTTTTTTTTTTTTTTTTCACAATCTTTCGACATTTTTCTATTTTTTTAAAAAATGCAACTCACCTGCCTCGCATTTATTACTCTTTTTGTCCAATGTTATTTTTGGGCTATGTAGCAGCGTTCTTCCCATAAGCCATTTGTTTACTTTTAGCAATATCAACATTGTGTCTGAAGAGCTGGTAATCCAGCAAAACTTAAGTTGCACACCAAAACATAGGTACATGTATATGTACTAATTAAAGTATTTCTTTGCTCTGTTTAACCACATTGAGCAATGTTATGTTTACACCTCACATATAAATCTGATGATTATTTATTTGCTTGCTCGCATATGCACATGCTTATATCTGGTCATTTGATTTATCCATCCCTATAACTAATATATATATATATATATATATATATATATATATATATATATAGGCAAACAGGGAGAAATATGTCAAAAGGATGGTTTTTTCCCATCTTTTTTAACTAACTTCACTCTTTGGCAATGTTTGTTGTTTTTGAAAGGGTTGATTAGAATTGTAATGAAACCTAATCATGAAAGTGAATTTAAGCATTTTTTGTTCATTTGAATTTACAACAGAAATAGACATTGTTTATTTATTAGATTTTTTTTATTGGTATGGTTGGCAAAACATCGGCGAATTGCCAATTGATTTAAACTTTATAAAATGGTAAATAATAAGGATTTCCTTAGAGTTGGTTCACATATTTTAGTATTTTAATAAATTCTTGTTTAAGATAAAAAAATGTTTCCATATCTTTTTTGTTTGAGATAATGGTTTAGTGATACAAGTCTTACTAATTAACTCATAGATTGGGAGAGAAGATGTGGATTCATACCTAATCAGAATTTGATAAACAAACAAGAAATTATAATGTGGATATAAAGTGGGTGGTCAGTTCTATATTACAATCAATATATAAACTGATCCCTCACTTTTTCATAAGAATTGACAACAAAAGTAATAAACACTATTTATTTATTAGAGTCTTTATTGAAATGGTTGGCAAAACATCGGCGAATTGCCAATTGGTTCAAACTTTATAAAATGGTAAATAATAAGGATTTCCTTAGAGTTTGTTCACATATTTTTATAATTTAGTAAATGTTTGTAAATTTATGAATAAAAAATTGTTTTAAAAAAAACAGAAAACAACTTTGAGTGAAATTAACAATAAGGATGCAATTGCGGGCCCTTGAAAAAGAATGCAGTGGAAAGGGAAGTAATTTTAGTAATGCAGAGTGCTAAAGGTTAATGAATAGATCTGTATAGACGCTATAGCAAGACACCAGTATTCTGATGAAGAGGTTTCCTAAAATTAATATTCTGTATATGTTTGTTTTTTGTATTTTCTTCGGTTCCACACAGAATCCATCAGCTGGATACAAGGGAATGCAGAATCTCTATCATTTCCAGACAATTATTTTGATGCCTACACGATAGCATTTGGAATTCGTAACGTCACACATATTGATAAGGTAAGATTCCATTTTTTTTATCTGTTTTCGTGTCATTTCTTTCCTAAGCAGACTGATAGCTAACGTTTGGCTAAAGCAACTTCAAACTGAACCCAACTGTCTAATTTTCTGAGTATTCACTACAAGTTTCTGAAACTTATGATGTCTCACGAAGGATTTAAATAAATAGATCAATACTTTGATGTTCACTGACAATTTCAAATGCCCTATCAGCAGGTCTTAGAATACATTGACTGCATCAACTGCAAAAGAGGCACCCCTAAAAGGAGCCACCCTCTGAGTGGATACTTTCAGACAGGGGTATAAACCTGATAAATGTGTGGTCAAACACACTGACGAGTAGGGGAAGAAAAAAATAAAAATAAAATAGTTTAAAGATTAGAAAAAAAAAAAAAAAAGAGAGAAAAATGATAATGAGTTTTCGGTAGAGTGAAATTATACTCACACAGGGCAGCAAGTGTTTGTCCGCTTTCTTCCTCATGATAACAAGTGAATGTACGGCTTACCTTAAGTCCAAGCATCGACCTGGTGGTGGTGTTTGGGGAATCAACAGCCAATCCTCTGCCCTCACCAAATAGTGGGCTTGGGAGGCATGCTTTCAATAACATTAAGAACAGGTGAAAGAAACGGTGAAACAGTTCCAAGTTCAGACAATTTATCAAGCAAGAAGTTATGGCCAACTACATAATGAGAATACTGACGAGACACTTTCGCATCTAGCCAAAGACATTCAATTTTCCCTATTTTTCTGATTTTTCTTTCGAACCGGGATTTCTAACTAAACCATCAAATAGGTTAGAATCATTAGGACAAAATGTGTTACTATGGTCAGACACACTGACGAGTAGGGGGAGAAAAAGAAAGATAGAGAAAAATGAAAATGAGTTTTCGGTAGAGCGAAATTATACTAGACCCATATAAGGCTTTTCGGTTCTAG
>CAHIKZ030001386.1:287500-337500 GCA_903632075.3 Acanthosepion pharaonis | reverse complement strand
CAAATATTCTGCATTTCTGAGCACTTTCGGCTATACCTTTAGCCATTATCAAGGTTGATTCTATTTTTACTTTTAACTGAATGTATGTGTTGTGTTATGTATAAATCTAGAGTTATATTTGAATGTTTTATTTTCAAAACAGTCAGCACATTGTGGCCGTGTTCATATTTAACACTAGCAGTAGAGGCTGGCATTGCCCGGGGATGTAACAGTAAGAGATAGATCAAATATCAACCATCATAAAGACTGAAAAATAAAATTGACAAAGATTATTGTTTAAGGTTGATTTGGACACGCATGTCTTAATTAGTTTTTTTCTTCTTTTACGAATTGGTCAACCCAAATTGAAACAAAAACATTGTTTTCAATCGTTATATAAGTCTACCGATTGAATTGAATTTTATTATAAACAATTGTCTTGTAAATGGAATTTTTAAAGCATTCTGAATATAAAAATAAAGAAAAAAGTGTGCAAGACAATAAGAAACACTACCTGCCAAAAAAAAAAGTGAAGTTTTGTTGAAATCGGTGGAAAAATGTAGGAAATCTGATCCCATATATAAATGAACACACAAGCACACACACAAACAACTTGGGTTTTTATAATAAGTATAACTCAATATGAGTTGACCCCCTTTCATTCTGGTGAAAGAATCATATTTTATTGTGTTTTCAAATTGATTTCATGCAAAAACAATTGTGTTTTTCTAATTTTTGGTGCTGTCAGAACCACCGCAAGGTAATTTTACGTAGTCCTGTGAAGTTTTGTTGAAATCGGTTGAAAAATGTAGGAAATCCGATCCAATATATAAACGTACAGACACACACACACACAATCTGCATTTTATAATAAGTAAGATTATTGAATTTTGGCTTTCTCTTTTTTATTATTATGACTTCCATTAATGTTTAATCATTTTTTTACATGTGGATGATGTTATTATGCTTGTATTTTCTACTAGTATGTTTCAGATCGAGTCTGGTAAGTTTTTGTGTGTTTAAATGAGTCCTAATGGAGCTATGGTAGGGTAGGTGTAACATAAGTCATCTGGATGTAGTAGTGTGACTGATGGAATTATTAAAGAACAAAACTAAAAATCGGCACAAAAGAACTAAAAAAACAATTCCAATATTGTCATCAGATGAGCTGACAAAAATGACTACCATAAAAAATTACAACACATCATCGATGACTGATCTAAATTCACCAAATTAAGCAGAAACTATACGGAGACCCTAAAAATATCCGTCAATAAACTAATAACATGTAATAATGCCGACATTGGTTCCCTGAAAATCCAAAACTCCTCAGAGATTACCAACCAGGATACTTATACAGAAATATCAAAATACACAAAACCAGATACCCACTATGACCAATCATTTCCCAGATTCCAACCTTTATCTACGAACTATCAAAATTCCTTAATGACATCATTACCCATACCTACCCATCAAATGCAGCATCACATCCACCCATGACGTCCCTCAAATTCTAAAAAGTATGAAACCAACCCAAAGTATTTTAGCATCCCTCGACATTAAAAATTTATTCACAAACCTCCGCATTGTTCAACCTATTGACATAATCCTTAACTCTGTGTACAAAAATAATTCCATTCCAACTCCATCCATCAGACCAAATATTCTCAAAAATTTATTACGTGCATTCATAACTGTTATAGTGGAACACACCTATTCTATAGTTAATAGACTCTCTGTTATACCTGACGTACCTATTCTATTATTAATAGACTCTCCCACACATAATAAGTAGTAGTAGTAGTAGTAGTAGCGGTCGCCAGTTCGGCTCAGTTGTGTTGAGCGGGTCAGTCGATGTCGGACATTGGATTATCAACCATCACAACTAGATTTGCTGTGTCATTAACTATTATTGCAAGTTCCTAACATTTTGTAGATCGGACCCTTTTTAGGACGACTTAGTGAAATACAAGCCTCCACTGTGAAAACTACTCTACAACACTCTCCCACCTATAATAAGTAGGAGTAGTAATAGTAACGAGAGGTCGCTCAGTGGGTCAGTCAGGTCAATGCTGGACGACCGTTAGTCGGATATTAAAGTATCAGCGACCACAACTAGATTTCTTTGCGTCATTACCTATTATATCAAGTTCCAAACGTTTTGTACGTCAAACCTATTTTAGGATCGACTTAGTACAAATACAAGCCTCCACTGTGAAAACCACTCCATAACAATAACCAAAATCCCCTTCTACAACCATAATGGCAACATAAATTCACCCAAACTTTGGTGTTTTGTTTCTTAAAAATCCATCAGATTCTCCAATTACTACATGACCAAGGCCATACCTTGATAATCAACCATCATCATCATCTTTTCCTCAGCATCTTCTTGAACTCACCAATACTTTGATTGGTGTTTCTTCATTATCTTGTCAAATAATGAATTCTTGATGCTTCACTAGGGCTATCAAAAACCACACACCAACACTAAATGGATTGCCAAGGCTCAACTAAGACTCCATTCACCCTCCTCTAAACGCAGGTTTGAATTCAGAGTTTTCCTTCTCCTAGTTGCCATCCAAGGTTATAAAACCCAGTCTGTCCTGCTATTTACCCATAGCTGGAGGGAGAAGAAAGAAAATTCACACCTTTCCCATGGGTATTAGCACGTAAGTGAATGTAATGGATTCGACTGGAATTCGAACTCAGCTCTCCAATTCCTCAATCCAGGCCACTATCCATTACTCCACCGTGCAGGTGATCATGCAACTGGGATCGCTTACTGGGGGCAATGTGAATTTTCTTAGATAATTGATATATCAGTTGCAAATAGAGGGAAAAATTCCCCTGTGAGATCAGTTTAATGTTTTTATGTGTTTTACATACCAAAAGCGTTTTGACAGAGGATCATAAGTGTGACACTGAGATCTATAGACGTATTGGGATGGCCTAGGATGCATTCCAAAAGCTGAGCAGAGTATTGCGAGACAGGAGGATTTCTTTGGTAACAAAGAAAAGAATACTGAGCTGTTAAGTGACATCTGTCCTTCTTTGAAAAAAAAAATGTTACCAGCAATACATTTTTGAAAAAAAAATATTACCAGCAATAAAAATCTTGTCAGCATTAAATAACCCATTGAGGTTGATATGCTGTAAAAAAAAAACAAACCAAATCTTAAAACAATTTTTGTTTTAATGGATATGTTATTGTAAAGAAAAATGTTCCTACAAAATATATCTGAATATACCAAACAGAATAGCAGATGTAAGAAATTAAAATAGTTGTTAATAAAGTTGGAACAAGATTGAGAGATTTTAAAATATGGTGGATGTTTAGTTAAAAAAGTGTAATTTTTTAAACTTTCAAACAATATTTCTTAAATCATGTTACTGTTATTACAAAGAAAAACATTTGTAAGAAATTATTTGCTATACTCTAATAAATTTCAATCCAACAAAAGTTGTAAATTTGCAATAGATAACAGTAGTTTAGCACATTAAAATAGTGAGTAATATAATACAGTAGAATCTCTAACAACTGGACTAAGAAGGCCTTCCAGATATGAAGAATTGGTTACAAAGTCCGGATATGAGGGGTTATATTTAGATTAAAATAAAAGAACTGAAATCAGGTTTAACATTTATTTTCAATGTTTTATAGTAAACAAAATAAGCTAATGGTGAGTGAAAATATAACGGAATTGATTTTAATGAAAAAGAAATAAATTATGTAATGTTAATGAAAATTCATTAAATTAAGTATGCCACTTATACAAAACAGATAATGTAACGAGGATTTTTTAATCGCAGTTGCATGATGATTCTTTCTCTTCTAATGTCATTCTCAACTTTTTCTGCATTTCGTTTTGCTTTTGAAATTTTTAAACGAAAGACACTTTTTAACTCAGCATGTGTTATTGCAATAGCCATATCTGAATGCTGGCTTTCTTTCCATAAAACTGACAACTTTTTCAATAACTTTTCTAATTTAAGTCCAGGTTTCATCACACTCATGTTTTTATTTCCTTGTTCATTGCGACAGTTGGAACACAGGAGAATAGTTTCTTTGGAATATTTTATATCATACAATGTTGTCTTTCCTATGTTGAACTCAGCCATTAGTTACAATGAACTTTCACCAGCGTCTAGTCTCTTTAAAATTTCCACTTTTTGCGATAACTCCAAAGTTGCTCTTTTCCTCTTATTCCCATCATCCTTTGCACCAATACAAGCCATTAGGGTGAAATAAGCAGAAGCAATTATCCAAAGTAAATTTCCTGAAAAACAGAAATTTCAAATCAGTTACATATCACCCAAATAGTTCAAATATACACATCAAAATCATGGCTAGATATGAGGGATTCTACTGTAGTTCAATAAAATTAATTATGATAAATAGATCTCAATAAAATTCATTTTTGACTTTTTACAATACAATATACTTATGATAATCCAAATGTAATTTATCATAAAATACAGTACCTCAACTGAAATAAATTTGATGGGTGAGAATTTCCTTAACTTTTATTACTCCTTGTGGACTTCTGGGATGCAATAAGAAACAAAATCACTAAGAAGGCTTTCATTTTGTCAAAAAAGTGACGTGTTTCCTAGTGTTTAGAATTCAAAATGGCGTTGGAAGTTCATTCCAAAGCAGTAGTAGGCAATTTTCAGCTTAAAGTACCGGAAATAACAGTTGCCAAGTGTTCATTTATAACCATCTCAAGGTGACAATGTGCCTAGACTGGCAAGGGAGAGAATTCTATGGCGACTATTGTCGCCTGCAGTGTGGTAAAGGTTAAACACACACAAAACCTACCAGATTCTATCCAAAATATACAAGTACAACATACAAGCATAACAGCCTCATCCATATGTAAAATATACAAAATAATGGAAGCCCTAATAATGAAAAAGAAAAAGTCAATACTTGATGATATTAACTATGAACACAGCCACAATGTGCTGACCATGTTTGGAAAATAAAACATTCCTATGACTCTAGATATATACATAAAACAATCCATGTATTCAGTTAAAAGTAAAAATAAAATCATCTTTGATAATGACTAAAAGTATAGACAAAAGCACTCTGATATGCAAAACTTTTGAACATTTTTTACACACTTTGTGTCCAGAAAAGAAAACACTAGAAAAATTAAATAAAAAGCTTAATTGCAGTACCTTCTTTTACAAAATAATAAGAATTTAGACAAGTTTTCTCTACTTATTTTCAATAGGATCATCTCGTATTCATGGACAACATTCTTTGTATCCTTATTAAAGGAAGAGAGAAAATTACCATGTTGATGCATATTCATTTATACCAAGTACTTTTGATATTAGCACAATGTCATCATCAGATTTCTAAGATAAAAATCATTGTGTTCATCTGAAAGTTAAATTTTTTACCTGTGAAGTGAAAAACACTAAGGTTATGTGCTGTACAATTTAAATTTCATGATGTAAACGCCAGGGGAGATAACTAAGTTATGATATGTCAAATGTTTGATTTTTTTTAAAAAAAAAAAAGAAAATTTAAAACTATTACTTAAAATCTAGATATTTTAAAACTATCTACTGTAAACATTTTGAAACATTTATGCAGTATTAATAATTCATTTTTATTCAGGGTTGGTTTCAGTATTTTAATATAGATAGCTTCAAGATGTTTTAGTTTGTGTTTCTTATTTTCATGAAAAGTAGAAAAATGTCTTAGAAATTTGTCCATGAACATGAGCGGATCCAATTGAAAATAAGTTGACAAAATTTGTCTATTATTATTTCAACCATTATAATGAATAAATGGGATTTATTTCTATTAAATCAACATTGTTTTTTCCTGTTTTCTATCGTCAACAAAAATTATTATGCATCTTTCTACAGTTAGTTATATGAAAAATATGTTTATTCATTAGTTGGAAATTCAATAAATTACAAATTTGTATGTGTACAAATATTTGTTTCTCCCCACTGTGTATATATATATATATATATATTATTTATTTAAAAATATATTTTATAACTCGTTTTGGAAAAAGGTCTCATGTTTCAAAACAAGCACTTTTCTTCAATATAATTTTTTTTAATTAAATTGGGTTAAAATTTTTTATTCCATCTTCAAATTTGTTTTTTTTATTCCAGAAAAACAGATGGAAAAAGATCTTACTTTAACTCAATTTTCAAATAATTTTTGAAAAATTTCACTTTTTTTTTTTCTGAAATATGAAATTTTTATTATGTTATATTTTTGAATCAAATTTTTTAATTTAATAATTATATCTATGCTTAAATCCTTTTTTTTATGTTTACTATTTTTTTTAAAAATAACTAAAATACTAAGGAACTTTGGATTATTTACTTAAAAGTTCTTTCCTATTTTCTATATATTTTTCACACATATATATATATATATATATATATATAAATAGTGGGGGAAACAAATATTGTACACATACAAATTTTTAATTTGTTGTATTTCCAACTAATAAATAAATATAATGAATTTTTCCTATAACTAAACTGTGCACAGATGTATAATAATTATATTTGCATAGAAAATATTATGAAATGGACAAAGTCTGACAATTATTTTAATATATTTCCATTATTTAAGCATATATATATATATATATATATATATATATGGTGGACTCTCCTGTTGTATTCGACATATGAGGGTCAAGCAGCTCAGTTCCTAGGAACCGACAACCCAGACACCGGTACATATGATTTGATTTTTGTGGTGAAGGTTTCGTGCAGAACCATCCACACTTTTTGAAGGGCCGAATACAGAGACCTGGTGCACTATGTGCCACAAGGTCCCTAAACAACCCTCCACAGGTTTTGAATTCAGAGTTGTCCTTCTCCTAGATCAGTTGCCATCCAAGGCTAGAGAACCCAGTCTGTCCTGCTATTTACCCATAGTTGGAGGGAGAAGAAGTGGATTCATACCTTTTCCAAGGGTATTAGCATGTAAGTGAATATAATGGATTCAAGTGGACTTTGAACTTGGCTGTTTCCTCAATTTGAGCTGCTATCCACTACTGCACTGTGCCTCCTCCATATATATTCAAAGTATATATATATATATATATATATATATATATATATATATATATATATATATATAGTTGATGAAAAACTAGGTAATCCGTATGGGTAAACCTAAGGAGGATAAAATCCAGAGAGCTCAATGTAAATCCAGAGCAAATAATTTTAATAATTTATTTTCATTTTTTGTTTGGAAGTAAAGTCTGATGATCCGCAGTCCTTTAAAAGGGTTGTGGTGAAATAATTTATTACATGGAACCTTAAAGTGGTCTGTTTTTATTTAAATTTATATATACATATATATATATATTTTTTTTTTACATACAACGTGTGTTAGCAGGTGCGATACCCTGTCTTCATCAGCCGCCGACCAGGGTGATCTCAAACTTTTTAAATTGGCTATGGCGGGACCGCCACCTCTAGTGCCACCAGCAGCGTTTGCCACCAGGCAGGGTATGAAGATAAGCTAACTAATTGTTCCTTTAAGTAAAATCTATCTGCAATGAAAGTTTCTTGAACGCGTTTGCTGTTATTGACGCGCTCGTAAAAGTCGTTATAGACGACCACGCTTAATATCTCACTTGGGCATATTAGGTCGTGATGTTCATGCTTTTCTATTTGCTTGTTTTGATCTCGACCAAATCAACTTGACGCGTGTTGAACAGTTTTTTTGAAGGCGATGCGAAACGCTTTTCAACCAATGGCCAGTGATGCCTATTTTTGAAAGGAAGGAAATGACCGAATGTCCCAGGAACCCAACGACACCCAATCTCAATAGGCATCACGTGACACGTCCAACCATTTTCCATACACTTTTTGCACAATGAATTTTATTGTTTTTTTTTTTAGTTCGTGCGCCTCCACCCTGTTCTCTTCCCAAGGGACTGTTAGTTCTATTAGGAAGACAGTCTTTTTAGAGTCGGACCACAACAGAATGTCGGGACACTTGTCTGTCTGTGCGATGTGTATTGGAAATTTTAAGGATATCATTAGATCCACTAAAACCTTCCAATCACTGGCACCACTCAGCAGCTTTATATTGGGGGTTGTTTGTTTTTTCTTTGCAGGGCATTCCCTTTCCTTATGGATTTCAATCTTAGTTTCCTTGGATGCCACAAGCTGTTGATTTGCTGTCTCACATTGTGTTCTTATTAGATCCCTTATCACCTCTAATACCTTGTTGTGTCGCCACGTGTACATATGGAGCGAATGTGGACAAGCAGAAAGCACATGATGCAAGGTACCTCAGTCTTTTTGACACGAAAAACAGAGATCTGTATCTGTGTATCCCCATATTTTCAGGTTTATTTCATTTGGGAGAAGATCGTATGTAGGTCGAAGAAGAAAATTTATAAAATTAATGGTTCCATCGCATTTTTAATGAATTCCACGAAAGTTTAATGGCCATATGCCTTTTTCCCTTTGCATTCTCCTTGGAGAATTATTTGTGTGTCGTTAAATTTACCCAATCCAGCCCGATTTTTTTGAATCATGCCCATGATATCTCTGACTCAAGGCTGGTTTCTGCTTCTTTTATATGTGGCCTCTGCAGCTGACCACTTTTTGTACCAGATTTAATCTCTGGATCTTTTTCCGTGTCATGCAATCATCAGCTGAGTCTCTCATCATCATATATATATATATATATATATATATATATATATATAAACACACACAGTGGGGGGAAAAATATATATATGATATATGTTTTATATTTGTTGGCCTTTTTGACTAAATTGAAGCATGAAGAGAAAGATATTAAAGTTGGTATTTTTGGACACACCTGTGTTCTTTTTCTAAGAGACAAGAAATAAAGAAGTGGGACTCATGCTACCAGGGAATGATGTTGTCAGTCGTTAGTGGGCTTTATTTGGTTAGTTTCCACATGGAACAAGTGTTTAAAATTTATTATATTTATTGGAGAAGGGCGTTCAGCATTGCAAATAGTGTAGTTGAAGTTAGAAACAGTTTGTCCACACTGTTTACCTCATTTTAAATTTATCAGTCCTGTAGATTTGTGATCAGCACACCTTGTCTTTTATGAAAATCAGTGCAGCATGCTGTCAGAATGAGGAAATAAAAAAACATTATTTTTTTTTCTTTTTGTTTCGGCATTCCTTGCTGACGTTGTAAGGTGTTTTTCTGGTTTTGCCTCTTCCCCTTTCTTTTTATGAAGCCGTAAATGTTCAGAAGTAAAAAAAGTCACATAAAAGTCATTTATTTAATAAACGAGCTCTGTGGATATTTTGGTACAAAATTTTGATTAATGTTTCTCAGAACAATTTCAAATATGTTTGCTTTTTTTTTTGTTTTTTTCTCTGAATCATTTTACCACCAAACACGGTAATATAAGCCACAATGATGCCAAAGTTTACTGAGACTGAATGAAAAAGAGAGGACAATAAATGAATGATTGACATTGCATTTAAATTTTGGAAGATCAGAAAACAAGAAGTCAGAAGTGTGAGAGAAGTAACTATTAGCATAGAATTTACAAGTTAAAACTAGCAATTTAAAGAATGAAATTATGAGACCTAGCTGCCAATCTAGTACTGTGTTTTATGTATATATATATATATATATATATATATATATATATATATATATATATAAATCCATAACCATAAACTATGTGCAAAAATACATTTCTAGCCATTAGACATTACACAAACTGCACATCCAAACTTACAGGACTTAGTATTCCAAAGAGGTCACCCATCTAGTTGCTTAACTTTGCTAAGATGATGATGATTGACATTACATTTAAATTTTTGAAGATCAGAAAGCAAGAAGTCAGAAGGGAGTTCCACAAGCGAGAAGTGTGAGAGAAGTAACTATTAGCATAGAATTTACAAGTTACAACTAGCAATTTAAAGAATGAAAGAACAGGACAAATAGTTAATTGGGATTAGAAATGGATCCCTTACAATAATCGTAAATGATCGGCTGAATTGTTTGATCATGACAAAATGGCCGAAATTGCACAAACAGAAGGTTATGGTGATTGTCTGGTGGTCTGTCATTGGTATTAGCTTTGCGGAATCTAAGCAGAGAATCACTGCCGTTGTTTACTGCCATCAATTGGATGAAATGCCCATTCAGTAAGAACAGAATATTTCACAGCACCTCTAGTAACTCATCTTCTATCCATTTATATACATATAACCCAGAGGCTAAAAGAAATTCAAGACATAAATAGTTTATCATGTTTCATTTGTCAACTTTAAAATAACAAAATTCTATTTCAGAAGAGGTGAGCTAATTGCCTCTAGTCGCCATTCTTTTAAATCACCAGAAGAAATCACTTTATATAGAAAGGTGAATTGGTCTCTCGTTTTCTTTCGTTATATATATATATATATATATATATAATATATATAACTATAAACAATATGCAAAAATACATTTTGAGCCATTAGACATTACACCAATTACACATCCAAACTTACAGCACCTAGTATTCCAAAGAGGTCACCCATCTAGTTGCTTAACTTTGCTAATCGTACGGAACTGGTGTTTCAATATGATGTGGCCGTAAGCCGCCTGGATTGGGGTTAATTGATTAAAAAGCAAGATGGTAACAGCCATTACGACACAAGGGATTACTAAGAGTCAAAAAAAAAACCGTGAGGACAATAAAAGAACAGGTTTCAAGGAGACAGAAGATGATGATTGACATTACATTTAAATTTTTGAAGATTGTATTTGATAGAAAAGCAAGAAGTCAGAAAAGAGTTCCACAAGCGAGAAGTGTGAGAGAAGAAACTATTAGTATAACATTTACAAATTACAACTTTTTTCTTTTTTAATTGGCATCGCCCCATGCAAGGCAGTAAAGCCACTAAGATACAAGGGGTTACTGGGCGTGGAAGAATTAGGAACAGAAACATTACTAATGATTGGGAAGAAGAAGGAGCAATCAGGAGGACAGTAGATAGCGATTGACATTGCATTTGAATTTTTGAATATCATTGTTGACAGGAAAGCAAGAAAATTTAGAAAATAGTTCCACAAGTTATAAAAATAATTTAGAAGAATTGTTAGCATATATATATATATATATATATATATATATATATATATATATATATATAATAATAATAATAAAAATATACAGTATAATAAATAAATAATAAAAAACAAGTAAAATAAATTAATCTAAATTAATCCAAATAAATAAATAAACTAACAAACCAATCCCAATAAATTAACTGTTAAAAAAAACAAGATAATCAATCCAGATAAATAATAAATAAATAAAGTAAACAAATTAAAAACTGCTCCTGCCAAAATAATGGCTCGAATAAACTACAACAATCAACCCCAAAATTGAATAAATAGCTTTAATTATCTTCCCAAAACAAAACTATTAAATAAGCGATATAAACAAATTTTTACTACTTTAATAAAACATTGATTAAAATAAAAATAAATAAATATATAAGATAAGAAATAAAAAATGAAAATAAATGAAAAGAAGCAAAATAATTTAACCCAAATAAATAAATAAACAAATAAATGACTTCCGGCAAAATAACCGCCAAAATAGACTACCCACAATGCACCACTGACCCGGATATATAGATAGCTGAGAACAAAACAACACTCATGACCTGACAATTGTGTCTAGCATGTAACAGCCTGTCGCTTCTAAGTGTTGACTTCAATGTTCACTTTTATATTTATATTTACACACGCTCTATCTCTGATATTGAGCACTTTATCCCATAAGTATAGCACACCTTAAGTGTATATTCTTCATATATATATATATATATATATTTTTAAACATTTCACCCCAAGCAAGGCGGGAAGCCACTAGAGCAAGATCAGATAGTGATAGAAGAAAGGATGAGGAGGGTAGTGGATAGATCAAGGCAACTGGAGATGTCGGTTGACATTACACTTGAATAGCTGGAGATTATAGCTCTCAGGGAAACTGGAATAGGGAAGGGAGTTCCACAGGCGAGAGGTGCGAGACATGAAGCTATTGGAGTAGAAGAGACGACTACAGCTAGGAGTTTTGACAGTGAAGGGGTGAGAGCGGGATGCCATCCTCATAGGGCGCTTGAACTCATAACATCTGGGAACCAGCGAATGCAGCTCCTCGGAGCAATTTCGATGAATGTATTTGTAGAACAGACAGAGGGAGGCTATTTATTCTGTGAGAAAGTGACTGTAGACAAGATGCCAGAGCAGGGCCAACTATATTTGCATATCCGCCTCTGGAGCCTATCAAGAACCCCGAGGCAAACAGAAGGGGCACCAGACCATATATGGCAACAATACTCCATACATATATATATATATATATATACACACACACACACACTCTTGTTAAATTGATTGAAACAAAATGAATAATTCAATTATTATTTACATTTTGCTCATATTTTTCCATTGAAACATGACCCAGTGAACATGTTAGTACTTTGTATGTCCATTCCACAAAGTCTTTCCTTGCAGATTGACCACCGATTTTTGATAGGATTTAAATCAGAGAGTTTCCAGGTCAGTCTATAATACTTTGATTTGTTCACTGGTAAGGCTTGCCAGTGTGTTCATGTAGCATTACAATTTTCATACAATTCCTTGAAGTAACATCCATTGCAGACAATGGCCATAGGACAACTAATCGACAGTTGAGACAATAGTGTCTGGGCGTGATGAACATCTTATGCAATCTCGGATGACACAATATTTTTCAAGGCCAAACAAATTTCATCATACACCCCAAAAACAGATTGATATTACTGTACACCACTGCAAATGACCTAATCTGTGGAAAAAATAGAAATCGATTACACCCTGTTACTCCAGTATGGTAAAAGAAAGGAAACTAAAATGGTTGTTTCAATTAATTTGTACAAGAGTTACATCAAGCCATTTTAACTGTAAAAGGGTGAGACCTTGCTACTAATTTAGTCGGTTAAGGGTCATACATGATACACACTTGGATGATCATGCCTCTCATGATTCATGGCTGACTAAGCAGAATATTTTCCTGCAGTAGGTTGCTGTTTATGTCTAAGGTAGACTTTAGGACCTAGTCTCTCCTGCTATTCAACCCATAGCTGGGGAGTGGAGAATAGGGAGTCAGTCATGTGATGTACATGGTAAACACTTGGGTGATTGTCTTTTTCGATTCGTGACTGACTAGGCAGAATATTTTCCTGCAGTAGTTTGTAGGTTGCCAGTTCTTTCTGCAGTAGTCTGGTTGCCAATCAAGGCTATCAGACCAGTCTGTTCTGCTATTCAACCCATAGCTGGGGGGGGGAAAGAGATGGATTTATACCTCTCCCAATGGTATATGTACATAAATGAATGTAATGGGCCTGACTGGAATTCAAAATTGTCTCTCTGATTTCTATTTCCAAACCAATATCTATTACACCAAAATGAGATTAGCAGTTATTATTTACACTATTTAAATGCACCCCCCTCTAACCATCTAACTATCTGTCCTGGAATGACAAGGCGCAAAAAAAGGTTTCACATATGATTTAATTTTCAAGTCCTTTTTCACTGCTCTTTGGACTGTCATAGCTGAAACTCATCTCTCATGTCCCAAATGTCTTATGGATTGAGTTGGATCTTTTCTAATTGATCTCTTTAGCTCTAAATTGAAATGATGATCCCTCTTGCTTTTGTAACCTCCTGATCCAATTTTCCTCTCAACTGTTCCCTCTTTTTTAAACTTATTCACTGTTCTCTTGATGGTCCTTGAATGTACTTTGAAGATAGAAGCCAGGGTATGAATGTTGGTACCATTACTGAAGGCCTGAATGATCTTTTTCCTCTCACCATTGCTCAGTTAAGAAGACATTGAATCTGACACAAAACAATTTTAACCTGTTCTCTTTTTACCTGAATAGCCATTTTTGATGTGGGTAGTGACTCATAATGCCTGAGGATAGGTTCCTGCTGGTTGAGCACTTTAGAATTCAGTCATTTTATAAACTCCAACACTTGGGCTCGATGAGCAGTTGGAGAGACCTGATTCAGTTTGAAATTCCCGAAAGGTTTCAAATTTTAACAAACACCTGAAGAAGGCTAGAAAGTACAAAAGCCGAAACTTTATTACTATAATGACCAATAAGAAAACACTTGTAAACACATCAGTGTATCATAATGTTAATTTGTCATCTTAAAAATTTGAGACAAAAAGCTCATGAGATTATTATCATTTTTGCAATTGACATTCATAATAATAGAATGGTTGGGATCAAAGTGTAGTATCTGCTCTCCTTATCTCTATTGTTAATATTAGTTTGTTGGTTGTTTTTGTTTAGCGACATATTAACATCTATAGGTCATTTAATGCCAAAATCTAAATATTTTTTGTACACAATTTTATTTTATTTTTGGAGGTAATAATAGTTTAATGATACATATCTTACTGTTTAACCCATAGCTGGAGGGAGAAGAAGTTGATTCATACCTTTCACAAGAGTATTTGCAAGTCAGTGAATATAACAAACCCAACTGGAATTGGAACTTGGTTCTCCAATTAAAAATTGCTTGTCATTATCCATTATACAACCCATACAACCAAACTTACAGCACTTGATATTCCCAAGTGGTCACCCATCTAGGTACTGACTAGGCTTGATGTTGCTTAACTTTGGTGATCATACAGAAATCGGTGTTTCAACATGATGTGGGTGTATACCGTAAATATTAGTCATTTCCCTACTAGGAAATATTTAGCATTCATTGATCGAGTAGCAAATACTGCCTTCGGTTGAAATCTATAAAATCTTTCTCTTAAAACAATTTTTCAAGATAATAGGTTTCTCAAGTCCAGTAGCTGTTATTACTCTTTCCAGTATTGATGGGGAGTTTCCTTCCTAACCTTTTATTTGAAGTAATGTGGAATGTCAACATCTTGATTATATCATTATTTTTTCTTCTCATGCCCAGTAGCTGTTATCACTCTTTCCAGTATTGATGGAAAGTTTCCTTCCTAACCTTTTGTTTGAAGTAGTGTAGAATGTCAACATCTTGATTATGTCATTATTTTCTTTCTGAGTTACAAGTGCTATCCATTTTAGTTGTTGCTGCTGTTGGCAGTCCTTTAGTGATGTGATTTCTGTGAGTTGGTACAGCTCTTTGTAGTGCCATGCCTCAATGTTCAAAGAAGGATGATCTTCTCCAAAGTGCTTGTATGTATCTGACAGTTTAGATATTTCTGAACAGTTTTGGTGATATGTACGATATTCATATAATAGTTTGGATCTAATGAGGCTATTTAAAAACATGACTTGAGTTTTTTGGTTGATTTTTTTTTTTTTTTTAGCAATTTACTTTATTGGATCTCTCTGACAGCCTATTCTATGTTCAATTTTTATTTCTTATTAAATTTGTTATAACTGATCCACATGATGAGGTGTTTAAAGTGTTTAGTATTTACTAATTCCGTGTTCAGAATTTTTATAATGGATTAAGGCTAGGTGCCATCATGGCTTTCATTTCAGTTCCAGTTTCTGTTTTTCCGGAAGGTTTATTTTGAGACGTATTTCTTAGAACACTTGGTAGGAGATATTAATTTTTTGTTTCCCTGCACAGAAAGTGACTTTTTATTTTTAATTTTGGTTCCGTGATGGATTTAGGGTAGGTTCCATCACTGCTTTCATTCCATTTCAGAAAGGTTTATCTTGAGTCCTATTTCTTGAAAAAACTTGGTAGGGGATATTAATGGCTGGGTAAAATGAGGAGAAATGTTTGCCCCCATGCTAGGGAGACAAGTTTAGAATTAGCTGATATGAAATATGACTCACCATTAAGGGTTGGGTCTAAGAAATTTTTCCTGGCATTCAGTTTGATTTTCTTTATTAAATATCTTCGTGTATGATTATGAAATGCTAATTGGCAAAAAATTGCTTAGTCTCTCTTATGACGAGTTACATTGTTAGAAATGAACTTTATTCTTGACTACCACCTTTCACTTCAATAGAAAAAAAAAAATTCTTGCTCTATATTTCCAGCTATCTATCTCTTTAGATAGGATCTATGACAAATGAGTTTCGACCTTGCCACTGGGGACAAAGGTAGAAAGCTGATTCCTATGGGTGGCTGCCTAACAGACTATTTTTAAAGTAAGCAGAAGAAATGTATATCTTCTCAATGTCATTTGTAGCCTTCAGTCTAGAGTCAAGAAAAGGCTCCGGATTTTCTTTTTGTAACCCAAAAAGATTGAAGGTTCTTTTTTTATTTTGATCTTGTTAAAAACCAAATTATATTTTTACTTAAAAATAATTTTATCAAATATCTACCTTTTTCCTCCAGAATATCATTAGGTTGTACCAAATAATTATTACTGATTATTTTCTAATCCTGTGTCAATTAATCACTTATTTCCCTTGTCAAAGGATTTAATTTAAATCCTCAAGGTATCTGAATGGTTAGACTGCAACTACAATGGTACAGTTGATTTTATATACATCATCTCAATGTTGTCTCTGTGTTTCAAATAGTGGGTATATTAATGAAAATGGTTATTGTTAAAGACACCCTCTAAATAGAAGTTTGTCCTATTTCTATTTCATATAGTTTAAGTCCTGTCATGGAAGTTGTTTTATCCCCCAGAACTCATTTTCTTTTGATATTTATTTTTAAATTTAACATAACGAAAAAAAAAAAAATGTATGATTAAAAAGTGAGCAATCATCTTTTTAGAAAATATTAAATTTTAAAGACCCTTTTTACTTTAAAATCTGGTATTTCATTGAGTTTGCCAGAATGAATTGTTCCTTTTTATCCTGGTTGAACCCTGAAATTGAATTGTTGTGAAAAAAAAGAAAAGCTAATATATCAAGTGGATTTATATATTTTTTGGTTTCTTTTAACATTCAATATTTCCAGTGAAGGGGTGTTGTGTGTGTGTGTGTTTTTTTTTCTTAGATTCTACTAGGGATAATTATTTCTCTGATTATATACTATGTCACTTACCATATTTGATGGCATATGAAATGTACAGGTGTATAAGACGCACCCCAATTTCAGCAAGGAAAATCAAGAAAAAATTAGTAATTAGTAAAAATAGTAAAATTATTAGTAAATGGTACAGCCTAGGCTATATTTATGAGGTATTATTTTGGTTAAACAAGCCATGATTACAATTAAACAAAAAATAGGAAAAAAAAGAACATGGGCCTATAAAAACTTTATTATCTCCAAAGGTAAGAAAACAAAATAAAAATCAAGCAATTATTACAATTAAGCAAAACAGTAAAGTTACCATTAAAATTTGATTCATTTTTAAATCCATAAAATTTATTGTCTTTGTTATCAAAACTCTGATACTTATTTTCAATTCTACTATCATCGTCGTTAAATAATGTATCATTTTCTGTTCCATAGAGAGCATTGCTAATGCCACACTTTTTAAAAGAGTTCACAACAGTTTCTGGTCTAATATTATCCCAAGCTTCCTTAACCCATTCATAGACTTATGCAATGCTGGGTCTTTTTATTCTTCCTGTAAGTGTAAGGTTGTGATCAAGCATTGCCATCCATGTGTTCCATTGTTCCTTTTAAGTCTAAGCTAATAGAAGTTGCCAGGTAGCTAATTTTAGCCGACTATCATGAATTTAAAATTTTATATGCATCTCTCAATATTGTCTGGGTGTTTCAAATTGTGGATATATTAATGAAAATGATACAACTGATACAGCACCTACAATTTAACCCATAGCTGGGGGAGAAGAAGATTCATACCTTTTCCAATAGCATATAAGATGCAAGGGAATTTTAAAAGATATTTTTAGTAAAAAAAAAATGTGTGCCTTATATGCTATCAAGTACAGTAATCACTTATTTCCCTTGTCAAAGGATTTAATTAAATCTTCAAGGTATCTGCTTAAATGGTACGACTCCAGCTACAATGGTACAGTCATATCTTATGGTTTATCAATCTTTTTAAGATTATTTAAAGCCAAAACATATTTATGGATTGTAAATTTTTTTTGAGATCATAATGATTTTCTGATACAACTTCTACAATTTAACCCATAGCTGGGAGAGAAGAAGTAGAATCATACCTTTCCCAAGGGTATTTTTGCATGTAACTCTAACTTAAATTTGAACTGAACTCTGATTTCTCGTTCCAAGTCGTTAGCCATTACGCCACCTGCACATCCAAGCTTACACCACTTGGTTTGGAATTGTTAATCAGAGAGCCGAGTTCTAATATCAATTGGGTTCGTTATGTTCACTTAGGTGCAAATAACCTTGGAAAAGGTTAGAATCCATCTTTTCTCCCCTTGCTATGGGTTAAATAGTAAGACTTGTAACACTAAACTATTATCTCCAATCTAAAAGTATTT
Source organism: Acanthosepion pharaonis (assembly GCA_903632075.3). Lineage (NCBI taxonomy): Eukaryota > Metazoa > Mollusca > Cephalopoda > Sepiida > Sepiidae > Acanthosepion > Acanthosepion pharaonis. The sequence goes on along the minus strand of CAHIKZ030001386.1, from coordinate 319,135 downwards.
TCTGGCTATAAATAACCTGCAAAAGGTTGACAAGCCATAAAAAATGAATGAATCGATCAGTTCTCATCCATATTGGTTTTATCATAACATTTCAGCTGATGCATTCTCTGGCCTTCTTCACTACTAATTTGTGGAGCAAGGTAAGAAATGGTGTGTAATATTTGAGGACTACAACATCCTTAAAGAATTAAATAAGTTCTTTTGCATATTTAATAGACTGAACTTAGGAATTAATTTTTAATTCATTGACTTTTTACAGACACAGTATTACACTCATTTTCACATTTAAATGTTATCGCGTTTTTACAAAAAAAGAAAAAAGAAATTATTTTAGTCGACCTTAATAAATACATCAGCAGTCATTTTTGTGTTGTTAAGAGTTGAATATCAAGTCAATGACACATTGAATACTTTCTGGCCTCGTTCTATCCAATCATTTCTATCTTATACTATGACATGGCACACAAAAATTTTGTTGGCGTCATGTATAAGCATATAGAATTTCCTTATTCCATGCAATAGACAAATTAATATCCTCATCCTTGTTGGTTTTATCACTACATTTTGACTGACACATTCTTTGGCTTTCCTCATTGTCTGAAATTCTGACATGAATCATTTTCATTATTCCATGGCTTCTTCGAACTAATATCCTCATCCTTGTTGGTTTTATCATTGGCAGATTCATTCTTTGGCCTTCCTCATTGTCTGAAATTTTGACATGCATTATTATCATTATTCCATGTGTTGTTTGGACTAATATCCTCATCCTCGTTGCTTTTATCATTACAATTTGGCAGATGCATTCTTTGGCCTTCCTCATTATCTGAATTTATGCCATGAATTATTCAGACTGATATCTTCATTGTCACTGTTTAAAATTAATAACTTTCTTCTGATTTGTCCATTGTTCTTCCTCCTTTATACAACAAAAATTATTGAAAAAAACTCACATGTGGAAGGCAGAAAAACACACCAGCTGAAATGGTGTGCGGGTGTTATCTAGCTATTGTTATATGTTCATTGTTAAACGGGCAATTATTTTTAGTTAAATTTTCTAGTTCTATAGTTCAGACATTTTTATAAATTCATGAATAAAAAATAATAGTAATGTCACTAAAACACAAAGGGTTACTGATTGTGGAAGAATTAGAAACAAAAACATTAATAATGAATCGAAAGAGAAAAGTAAACAGTAAATGATTAAATAAGTTCTTTTGAATATTTAATAAGCAGAACTTGGGAATTGATTTACAAACACAATATTACACTCCTTTTTGGCTTATAAATGTTGTCACATTTTCACAAAAAAAGAAATTATTTCAGTCGACCTTAATAAATACATCAGCAGTCATTTTTGTATTGTTAAGAGTTGAATATCAAGTCAATGACACATTGAATACTTTCTGGCCTCGTTCTATCCAATCATTTCTATCTTATACTATGACATGGCATACAAAAATTTTGTTGGTGTCATGTATAAGCATATAGAATTTCCTTATTCCATGCAATAGATAGATTAATATCCTCATCCTTGTTGGTTTTATCATTACATTTTGGCAGATGCATTCTTTGGCCTTCCTCATTGTCTGAAATTCTGACATGAATCATTTTCATTATTCTATGGCTTCTTCAGACTAATATCCTCATCATTGTTGCTTTTATCACTGCATTTTGGCAGATGTATTCTTTGGCCTTCTTCATTATCTAAAATTATGCCATGAATTATTCAGACTAATATCTTCATTGTCACTGTTTAGATTAATAACTTTCTTCTAATTTGTTCATTGTTCTTCCTCCTTTATACAACATAAATTAATGGAAAAAAAAAACCTTGTGTGGAAGGCATTAAAACACACCAGTTGAAATTTGGTGGGGGTCATCTAGCTATTATTGTATGTTCATCGTAAAACAGGCAATTATTTTTATTTAAATTTTTTTGTTCTATAGTTCAGGCATTTTTGTAAATTTATGAATAAAATTTTTTTTTTCTAGTTATTTCATAATATGGTAAGTGATAAATATTCAACAGTAGTTGATTCACATATTTTTTAATCTTGTAAATATAAAATTTTACTTGTAAATAAACAGTGTAATAAATATTTAACATTTTTGCTGTCAGTTGTCGAGAAAAATTTTGTCAGCTCATGGATAATGGCTTGGAATTGTTAATCAGAGAGCTGAATTTCAATTTCAGTTAGGTATGTTTTATTCACTTACATGCAAATACCATTGGGAAAGGTGTGAATCCACCTCTTCTCCCCCCCCAGCTATGGGTTAATTAGTAAGATGTTTAATACTAAATCATTATTATCTCAAAAAAAATCTTACAATCTCAAAATATTTAAATATGAAGCACAGTAGAATAATGGATTAGCTTCACAGACATCTATTTTAGATTTATTTACATTCTCTGGAATATAAATATATAAAAACTACCGTGGGCACAAATTGAGGGATCATTTTGTATATTAATTCTAATTTAGAACTGATCCCCCACTTTATATCCACCTATAATTTCATGGTTGTTGATAAGCTGTACAAAACGAATCAATCAATCAATCAAATATTGATTAGCTACAATGTCTTTCAGATTTATTTACATTCTCTGGAATATAAACATAGAAGCAACAGCGGCCACAAAGTGAGGGATCAGTTCATATATTGATTGTAATATAAAATTGATTCCCCACTTTATGTCCACATAATTTCTTGGTTGTTGATAAGCTGTAGAAAACGAATCAATTAATGAAATACTGATTAGCTACACAGGCATGCCTTTTAGATTTATTTACATTCTCCAGAATATAATCGTATAGAAATGGCAATGGCCAAAAGGTGAGGGATCAGTTTATATATTGATTGTAATGTAGAATCTATCCCCCACTTTATATCCACTTATAATTTTTGGTTGTTGATAAGCCATAGAAAATGAATGAATCAATAAAAATCACACATTAATGGCCTACAGTTTTTGCACAATGAACTTTTTTTTTTCTTTCAGGCTCTTTCTGAAGCTTATCGAGTTCTTCGTCCTGGGGGCCGATTTATGTGCCTTGAATTTAGTCAGGTGCCAAATCCACTCCTACGCAGGTAAGAGTTACTTGTTTTCCATTTTTTTCTTTTTATGGCTTCTTGTACTACAAGGTGTCATCAGGAAATCCTACTTTTGTATTGACTTACACAATGCTGTGCCTATAAAATGCAAGATAGTTCTTCAAAAATTGTGTCCGAATATCTGTTGCATCTCATACTTCAGTTCAGAATTTAATCCCTTTTTTTCCATGACTCAAAATGGACAAAATTGGGTCAAATTGGATTTATTTGCTTACCAGAGAGATAACGTCAATCTAATGGCAGATTGCAACAAAGGGAAATATTTTACAATGTTTCTATAAGTTCTGTACAGTTCCATAGTTCTGAGTTTGATGATAAACTACATCCAGCAGCAAGGTCACTAATTGGGTGTTTGGAGATTTTGAGGAGGGCGGAATTTATCTATCTTATTCAGTTCATATGTCTATCAACCTATCTATCGCAGTCTGTTCATATCTGTCAATCTATCTATCACAGTCTGTTCATATCTGTCAATCTATCTATTGCAGTCTGTTCATATCTGTCAATCTATTTATCACAGTCTGTTCATATCTATCTATCTATCTGTTGCAGTCTGTTCATATCTGTCAATCTATCTGTCGCAGTCTGTTCATATCTGTCAATCTCTCTGTCGCAGTCTGTTCATATCTGTCAACCTATCTATCGCAGTCTGTTCATATCTGTCAATCTATCTATCGCAGTCTGTTCATATCTGTCAATCTATTTATCACAGTCTGTTCATATTTGTCAATCTATCTATCATAGTCTGTTCATATGTCTATCAACCTATCTATCGCAGTCTGTTCATATCTGTCAATCTATCTATCACAGTCTGTTTATATCTATCAATCTATCTGTTGCAGTCTGTTCATATCTGTCAATCTATCTATCGCAGTCTGTTCATATCTATCAATCTATCGCAGTCTGTTCATATCTATCAACCTATCTATCGCAGTCTGTTCATATCTGTCAACCTATTTATCACAGTCTGTTCATATCTGTCAATCTATCTATTGCAGTCTGTTCATATCTGTTAATCTATTTATCAGTCTGTTCATATCTATCAATCTATCTGTTACAGTCTGTTCATATCTGTCAATCTATCTATCGCAGTCTGTTCATATCTGTCAACCTATCTATTGCAGTCTGTTCATATCTATCTATCTATCTATCTATCTATCTATCTATCTATCTATCTGTTCATATCTATCTATCTATCTATCTGTTCATATCTATCTATCTATCTATCTATCCATATCTATCTATCTCAGTCTGTTCATATCTATCTGTTTATCTGTATTTGTTTACTGGAGAGATAATATCAATCTAATGGCAGATTGCAACAAAGGGAAATAAATCTTTTGTAATGTTTCTCTATGCTCTGTACAGTTCTATAGTCCGCAGTGATGATGATAAACTTATGTTAATAATTTATAGTAAAATGACCAACATTACATTTTATAACAGAAAAGCCAATAATAAATTTTATACCAAATTGACTAACAATGCATTTTATCTGTAGTTGAAGTCATACAATTGCATTCAAAATATATTTACTTGAAGGCATATAATTGTGTTCAACTTTATATAACCCATAGAGGTGTTGATATGCCTCTAAACAAAATCCCAAGACGGTGTAATGGTTAGCAAGCTTGTCTTGCTAGAACAATTACGAATGAGTAGTGAGTTCAATCCTCACTGGGTACCTCCATACGTTCGCCTTGTGCCACATCTAAGCTATGCATGGAAAATCATTAGGGCATGTCAGTGTGATGAAATGGTTAGAAAGCTTGTCTCGCTAGATCAATTACGACTGAGTAGTGAGTTCAATCCTCACTGGGTGTCCCATACTTTTGGCCCTGTGTCACATCTAAGCCAGGCTTAAAAAATCACTATAACCCATAGAGGTGTTGATATGCTGCTCCGCGCCAGGAAATTTTTCTCCCCGGAATCGATCCTCCAAATGTACAAATCAACAATTCGTCCTTGCATGGAGTATTCCTGCCATATGTGCTCTGGAGCCACTTCTGTTTGCCTCGGGGTTCTTGATAAGCTCCAGAGACGGATATGCAATATAATTGGCCCTGATCTGGCATCTCGTCTACAGTCACTTTCTCACAGACATGTCATCGCCTCTCTCTGTCTTTTTTCCAAATACTTTCATGGCAATTGCTCCGAGGAAATCGTTATGATATCAAAAAAAAAAAAAAATGACAATCCCAAAATATGTTTTGGCTTTAAATAATCTTAAAAAGATTGATAAACCATAAGATATGACTGTACCATTGTACCATTAAAACTAGTTAACTTCCCATGACAGGACTTAAACTATATGAAATAGAAAAAGGACAGTGACTTCTATTTAGAGGGTGTCTTTAACAATAACCATTTTCTTTAATATACCCACTATTGAGATTGAGATGATGTATATAAGATATGATTGTATATACATTGAGATGATGTATATAAGATATGATTGTACCATTGTAGTTGGAGTCTAACCATTGAAGCAGATACCTTGAGGATTTAAATTAAATCCTTTGACAAGGAAAATAAATGATTACTATATTTGATGGCATATAAGACACATTTTTTTTTTTTTTACTAAAAATATCTTTTAAAATTCCCCTGCTTCTTATATGCCATATGTAGGTTTAAAATTCGCGATAGTAGGCCAAAAGTAGCTACCTGGCAACTTCTATTAGCTTAGACATGAAGGAGCAATGTAACACGTGGATAGCAATGCCTGATGATAACCTTACTCTTAGACAAAGAATAAAAGACCCAGCATTGCACAAGTCTGCAAATGTGTGAAGCAAGCTTGGGATAATATTAGACTAAAAATTGTTGTGAAATCTTTTAAAAAGTGTGGCATTAGCCATGCTCTCAATGGAACGGAAGATGGTGCATTATTTAACGATGATGATAGTAGTATTGAAAATAAGTATCAGAGTTTTGATAATGAAGACGAGGAATTTTATGGATTTGAAAATGAATCAAATTTTAATGGTAACTGTACCATTTTGCTTAATTGTAATTATTGCTTGATTTTTATTTTGTTTTCTTACCTTTGGATATAATAAAGTTTTTATAGGCTCATGTTTTTTTCCCCTATTATTTTTCATTTAATTGTAATCATGGCTTATTTAATCCTTTACTGATTACTCTTTTCTCTTTCCATTCATTATTAATGTTTTTGTTTCTAATTCTTCAAAACTCAGTAACTGTTTGTGTTTTAGTGACATTGCTATTATTTTAAATTTACAAAAATGTCTGAACTATAGAACAAAAAAATAAAAATAAAAATAATTGCCTGTTTTACGATGAACATACAATAATAGCTAGATAACACCCGCACACCATTTCAGCTGGTCTGTTTTTCTGCCTTCCACATGTGAGTTTTTTCATTAATTTATGTTGTATAAAGGAGGAAGAACAATGGACAAATCAGAAGAAAGTTATTGATTTTAAACAGTGACAATGAAGATATTAGTCTGAATAATTCATGGCATAAATTCAGATAATGAGGAAGGCCAAAGAATGCATCTGCCAAATTGTAATGATAAAAGCAACAAGGATGAGGATATTAGTCCAAACAACCCATGGAATAATGATAATAACACATGTCAAAATTTCAGACAATAAGGAAGGCCAAAGAATGAATCTGCCAATGAAAAAAACCAACAAGGATGAGGATATTAGTCCGAAGAAGCCATGGAATAATGATAATAATGCATGTCAAAATTTCAGACAATGAGGAAGGCCAAAGAATGCATCTGCCAAAATGTAATGATAAAACCAACAAGGATGAGGATATTAATCTATCTATTGCATGGAATAAGGAAATTCTATATGCTTATACATGACGCCAACAAAATTTTTGTATGCCATGTCATAGTATAAGATAGCAACGATTGGATAGAACAAGGCCAGAAAGTATTCAATGTGTCATTGACTTGATATTCAACTCTTAACAATACAAAAATGACTGCTGATGTATTTATTAAGGTCAACTGAAATAATTTCTTTTTTTGTGAAAATGTGACAACATTTATAAGCCAAAAAGGAGTGTAATATTGTGTTTGTAAATCAATTCCCAAGTTCTGCCTATTAAATATTCAAAAGAACTTTACTGTTTACTCTTTTCTCTTGCCATTCATTATTAATGTTTTTGTTTTTAATTCTTCCACAATCAGTAACCCTTTGTGTTTTAGTGACATTACTACCTTACTTGGGGTGAATCCAATTAAAAAAAAAAAAGAGAAATCAAACGAACAGTAAAAACCTATCAGCATCACTGCAATGGTGATTAAAGTCAGTATCAAATTCATAAGAAAAATATTTATCAGTTACGCAGATTGTGCAAAAAAAATGTATAGCAAGTAGTGTTATCTGTTCATCTCGCTGACTGGCTGAAGAGGTTGAAACTTCGATGAAACTGAAACTAATAAATAAATCAGTGTTTGAATTACGACCTCCAGTCAAATTAAAAAGTTAGACACATGACAAAGAAATGTAAGAAATCTTTTCACTTCTCATATTACGCAAAATGCAAAAAAGAAAAGTTTCTTTGTTTATCAACTTCTTGTTGAGGTATTGAATGTTCAAATCTCGATTGCACTTACCTACCATTCCATCCCAATGTATAAGAATGTTCTATCCCAATGTATAAGAATGTTCTATCCCAATGTATAAGAATGTTAGTCCTTCATCTTGAAAATACAAACGAAATAAAGAAACTTTTATCTACTACTTTTTATCGCAACTCTCAGGTCATACTATAATTACGTGTAAACCTACTAATAAAAAAATAAGCCATTTTTGATAACATGGGTTTGATAGTAATTCAGAATGGGGGATCAGTTTATTACTTAATAACAATAGAAAACTGATCCCCAACTTTATGTCCAGCAGAATCTTATATTAATACTTGTTAAAGTAATAAACTGATCCCCCATCTGAATTACTAATTAATATTAATATAATAATTGGAAAAAGTATATTTAAAGACTCACATGTGAAAACCTAATAACAAAATTAGTCATTTTTAACAACACAGGCTTAACTACAATTGATATATTATTCTTCTGGACATGAAGTTGGGGATCAGTTTTCTATTGTTATTAAGTAATAAACTGATCCCCCATTCTGAATTACTAATTAATATTAATATGATAATTGGAAAAAGTATATTTAAAGACTCATATGTGAAAACCTAATAACAAAATTAGTCATTTTTGACAACACCGGCTTAACTAGACTTGATATATTATTCTTCTGGACATAAAGTGGAGGATCGGTTTTCTATTGTTATTAAGTAATAAACTGATCCCCAATCCTTAATTAATATAATTGGAAAAAGTGTATTTAAAGGCTTACAGATGAAAGCTTTCCAATAACAAAATAAAACCATTTTTGATAACATTGACTTAACTAGTATTAATATAAGATTTTATGGGACATAAAGTGGGGGAACAGTTTTCTATTGTTATTAAGTAATAAACTGATCCCCCAAGAATTACTACATAATATAATAATTGGAAACAATTAAAGCCTCTACTGGACTTAAAGTTGGGGATCAGTTTTCTATTGTTATTAAATATTAAACTGATCCCCCATCCTGAATTACTATTAATCAGAAAAAGTTGGGTATGACAATCAACTACATCTGTCAGCAAGGCCTTTGATCGTTAAGGGAATTAGATGAGTGTGAAACCACCTCTTAATTGCTGTTGTTCCCAGGTCCACCCTGAGCTTGGGTGGTAGCACCTGTTAGCAGGGGGGGGGGTCCCACTTATGATAGTGAACCCCCTAAGTGGGGTCAAAAAACTGAAAGTATAAAATTACATTTTCATATTAAAATAATACTCGCAATAGATTAAAAAAAATAGATTTACCAGTAACAGATTTTTGTAAAAGAAAAAATTATTTAAGCTCCCAAGAAAATTAAATTAAATGACCCATAAGATGTTGATATGCAGTTAAGCAAACAAACAATTGGAAAAAGTATATTTAAAGACACACATGTAAAAACATTCTAATAACAAAATTAGCCATTTTTGCCAAGATCACTTTAACTAGTATTAATATATTATTTTACTGGAAATGAAGTGAGGGATCGGTTTTCTATTGTTATTAAGTAATAAACTGATCCCCCATTTTGAATTACTAAATCTTAACATAATTACATTATTTGGACTATTGTCCTCATCTTTGTCGCCATATTTATCACAAAGTTGCGACCATTGTATACTCTGGCCTTCTTCAGGTGGTTGGAATTTCGAACTGAACCCTTTATTTCGATCACTCGGGTAGACTGTTCTAGTTCCACGTGCCATGTTTGATGGATGTCAGTTATCTCCTGTTAATTTCCTCTTAAAGTTCTCCACTGCCTTAACCGGGTATTGAACTCACACTCTTTGGGTTCTGTCACTGGATCTAACCAACACCTTTATCCACTGTGCCATGTGTCCTTGAGGCACTGCATAATATAATAATTGGAAACAATTAAAGCCTCTACTGGATATAAAGTGGGGGATCGGTTTTTTTTATTGTTATTAAGTAATAAACTGATCCCTCAGCCTATATATTAATATAATAATTAGAAAAATTATATTTAATAGATTTACACGTGAAAACATTCTAATGACAAAATTAGCCATTTTTGGTGTTATCAGTTCAACTAGTATTAATGTAGAATTCTAGTGGACGTAAAGTGGGGGATCGATTTTATATTGTCATTAAGTAATAAACTGATCCCCCATTTTGAATTACTAAATCTTAACATAATTGATAAAAATATATTTCAACAACAAAAAGTTAATATTTAAGACTAAACAACGTCGTTATTTTTGATGGCACAGGTAAACTAATTTCATTTTTTTTTTATGCTTGCTTTGTTCAAGGTTGTTTTTCGATTCATTTTGTGTACGTTCTTATCCCGCCCTCTTCAAATTACCTTTAACAGTTTAACTTTCATTGACATCTATTCTGCATATCAGTTAACTGATGTCACGTGGGTAGGAAAAAAGTGACTTAGAAACAGTTAAGTAATCAACAAGGAAACTACTGTCAGAGTCAAGGACACATCTGCAGGAGGAGATGCTGATAAATTCTCAGCCTGATCTCGTTCCCAAGGGCTTCCTGGCCATGCCACTTATGTGCCTGGGAAAGCTATCAATCTATTTCCCCTCACCACCAGCTATGGGTTAAAAAATAGAACTTGTATCTAGAAAAAGGATAATGTGATTTCTAATGGGAAAAGGATGAATTCTCTTCTTCTCGCTTGCTAATCTATGGGTAAATAGCAAGGTAGACCAGGTTCTATAGCCTTGGATGGCAACTGGTCTACTGCAGAAAGAAATGGCAATCTACTGCAGAAAAAAATCTGCCTCGTCAGTCATGTATCAAAAGATACATGATCGCCTAAGCATGTATCACGCATGGCTCATAATTGACAGACTTGAATCCTTTATCCATTACATTTACATGTGCTACCCTTGGGAAAGGTATGAATCCTCTCCTTCAGTTTAAGTATTGATACCATGGGTTGTATTATCTTTGTCGACTGACCAATGTGATTAGTGAACTTGCTTCGATGTTCAAGCCTCCAGCTACTTATGAATATTTGCCCTGGCACCCCGACTGAGACGCGATGTGACATAGGGTCTGGTTTAATGTGGGAAACCAGAGCACATACACTCAGACCAAGAATAAAAAATCCCTGAGCCCCACAACCGTCAGTTGTGCTGGCCTCTGTGCTGGCTCCGATCACTCTATCTAGTGCAATGAGAGGGTGCAGCCTTGGGCATCTGCTCCCCAGGGCTGGGCCCCTCACAGTGTGATTTTCCTCAGTTGCGCCTTCTGTCCTTCAACAGAGCCACAACTGAGTCGCACTCTCCTCAAAGATAAAACGAAAACTACTCATAACAAAAAAAAAAAAAAAAAAGTATTTTAGCAAAAAATTTTGTTAATTTATAAATCGGTAATACTGAAATATGATGTTATATTTCAGTATTACCGATTTATGGTAATGTATATTTTTGTTCCTCACCTCAATCTTGATTAGAATGAAATAATTAAGAAAACAAAAGGAATTCAAGAAATTTTACAAATGGACTATTTTTCTTTTCAGTTAATCAGATTGACTCCATGACCAGAAGTAAGAGTCATTCCCTATTTAATATTTTTCTCTCACTGCATTTCCTTGTCAGTTGTTTTTAATGAAATATGTATAAAAGAGGGATTGTTGCCCAAATACACAATTAAATTACATGATCTGGCAGCCAACAAGGAAAGTAACTGCAGTACCTTGTCAGTCGTTTTTAATGAAACCTATATAAAAGAAGGATTGTTGCCAAAATACACAATTATTAAATTATATGACCTGGAAGCCACTAAAGAAAGTAACTGTGGTACCTTGCCAATTGTTTTGAATGAACCCAAAATGCACTATATATATATATATATATATATATATATATATATATATATATATACACACACACATTTTCACCATACTATATATATATATATACACACACACACACACACACACATATATATTAAGAAATATACATAATATCTTACATTAATTGCACAACTACATTCGGTTTTATATATATATATATATATATATAGTTAAATATAACAATAATAAACCCACTACATATATTGGTTTTACAACAACCACGCTCTCCCGTAGACTTACCTGTCATCTTTCTAATCTTAGTTCTATTAAATAACATTTCTTAGAAAAACATAGCCATGTACATAATATTAGATGGATATTAATTGATAGCACAATAATTCTCACACATACGCACAGTAAAAAGAACCTTAAAATATTGGAGGCCATCTACATTAAAACAAAGCAACCCACACTCAACAAAATTACATTTCAAACTAGTCACAACATATTACATTACATCTAGACATATGTTCTATAAAAAGAATGTTAAACATAAAAATGTCTTTAATAAATTGTCGGACTTTGTCCATTTCTTAATGTATGACGTCATTTCTTTACATTTGATACGCCATGAGCAGTTATGAATGTACAAGATTCATAGAAGATTGAAGTTTATAAGCAGTAAATTCGACCTTGTCAACCGAACGATCCTTTGTGGCTGAAAGGTTAGGCACGTCAACCTAAATGACGGTTCCGTATAGGATGCAGGTTCAAATCCTGTCAAAGGACGAATATTTTCTATGAAAATTTCTCGGACATTCAGGCTGGTAAATGTTATTTAATATTGTTTATTATAAACAGAGCATTTACTAAAATACTTGTATCTATAAAAAGAATGTTAAACATAAAATGTCTTTAATATATATATATATATATATATATATATATATATATATATATATATATATATATATATTATTTTTATATAATATATATAATAAAAATAATGATATAAATATATATATATATAAATATATATATATATATATATATATATATATATATTTCACGGATAGTGTGGCTCGGATTGAGGAATCGGAGAGCCGAGTTCAAATTCTAGTTGAATCCATTACATTTTACTTACATGCAAATACCCTTCGGAAAGGTATGAATCCTCTTCTTCTCCCCCTAGCTATGGGTAAATAGCAGGACGGACTGGGTTCTATAGCCTTGGAAGGCAACTGGTCTAGGAGGAGGACAACTCTGAGTTCAAAACCTGTGGAGGATCATTTGGAGACCTTTGGCTCTTCAAAAAGTGTGGTTGGCTCTGCACAAAGCCTTCACCACTATAATCAAATCATATGTGCTGGTGTCTGGGCTGTTGGTTCCTAGGAACTGAGTGGCCTAACCCTCATATGTTGATACCAGGAGAGTCCAGTATATCACTTGAAATGTTGTTTTTAGCGGATATGTTCAGTTTATTTATTTTTTGTCTACCAGACAGAATATTCAAGAAATCTTAATATAGAGAAATTTGCGCTCTCTGGATTTTCAATTTTTAATCTGGCATTTTTTTTTTTATCTACTATAAATATTATTTTTAGAGGATACACATATTTGATTAGACACCTGTTTATTTTAAAGAGTTATTCTATTTCATCTACAGGCCTGCACGTTTCTTTTTGAATGCGCAGGCTAGTACATGAAATAAGATAGCGTTTAAAATAAACGGATCGTCTACTCAAATACTTGTATTCACTAAAAATAACATTTGAAGTAATAAAAATGTTTTGGATTTAAAAATGAAAATCCATTAATTCTTAAGAAATTGCTTTATTTACGTTTTGGAAACAAAACCGAGCAGTTATGACCTTTTGAGACAAAACTGAGTAGTTATGATGTTTTGAGATAAAACTGAGTAGTTATGACTCTCTTTTTTTTTTTTTTAGATAAAACTGAGCAGTTATGACCTTTTGAGATAAAAACTGAACAGTTATGACCTTTTTGAGACAAAACTGAGTAGTTATGACCTTTTCGAGACAAAACTGAGTAATTATGACCTTTTGAGGTAAAACTGAGTAGTTATGACTCTTTTTTTTTTATAGATAAAACTGAGCAGTTATGACCTTTTGAGACAAAACTGAGTAGTTATGACTTCTTTTTTTGAAAGATAAAACTGAGCAGTTATGATCTTTTGAGCCAAAACTGAGTAGTTATGACATGTTTAGACAAAACTGAGTAGTTATGACCTTTTGAGATAAAACTGAGTAGTTATGACCTTTTTTTTGAAATCTAAACGAGTAAAGTTTGCTTTAAAGGCAGATAGAAGCTTTCTTGATTGTGAAGGTCTTCATGGCCTAGTGATTAAAGCACATTGGATTAAACAATGGTTTCTCCGGGAAAGAGGGGCATAGGTTCGAATCCTGCAAAAGCATGCTTTTTCTTTAATAAGTTTTCTCAAATGATCAGGCTGGTAGACAAAATATTGTTTAAAATAAATAGAGTATCTACTCAAACATGTGTACCTGCTAAAAATAATATTTAAAGTAATATATATATATATATATGATATATATATATATATATATATATATATATATATATATATATATATAAAGAAAAGAAAAAAGATATAAATCCATAATGTCTTTAAAATATTTTTATTGTTACAAAACTGTGCAACAATGGAAATCTACAGAGCTTAGATATTTTTCCCCGTATCCTTGGAAACAAATATTATGAATGTATGTGCTTATAAAACTCAGTAAATTTCAAAATAAGTTATTCCAAAATTCACTTGAAAATGAAACAGAACTAGGGACTTTAATTTAATTCAGTAATTGAATTTGAAGTTTTTAGTTTCCGTTTTTGAAACATGGTAATTCCTCTGTAGTGATGGAACCATATTTTTTAAATAAATAAGTTATATATATATATATATATATATATATTTGGTTGATAGATGTGAGTTTGTGAAAAATACTCAGTTTGTCTGACGATCGCTAAAGCGTGAAACCCAGGGTCACAAACTCACATCTATCCAACCAAATATGTTAGCTCTATCTCTGATATTGAGCGCTTTCTAATAAGTACCACATATAATATATAAATAATTATACATATATATATTTATTTATATTTATATACACTTTTCACATATATAAATATATATATATATATATATATAAGTTCGATTATATATAAATTTAAATGTCAGTGCGAAGCTGAATATATAGGGCGAACATGTCTTCGTTTGGAAACAAGAATCGGACAACATGTACCCAGACACATTAGATTGAATTTAGATAGTCGCGTTATAAAATTTATCAGCTCACGATTCGCCATCGGGCAACACCTATTAGAAAATGAGTCATGCTCAAAACGTTTCACAATGGACTCGTTTTTCAATTATATGCGTAAACAGGTCCAAATATCATCTGTCTATTTTGGAAGCTATCTGCCTCAAATTATTTAAACCATTGCTTTCTAAACAAAAGGAGAATTTTTCACGATCGCTAAATTTATTTTTTTGATATATGAGCAACTTATTTTTCTATTTTACTGCTCAGGTTGGTTCATTTAATTCATTATTTACGCATTTATTTTAATCAGAATTTATTTTTAATTTTACGTATATATATCTTCGTAAAATTTTAGACGTGTTCAACCATATCATTTTGGCGTTCTTTTCATTTCCATTGTTTGTTTGAAATCATTTGCCAATGAAAGACCCTGATGAAGCATTAAAAAAGGTACCTAGGTCCTGCAAAAAAAAAAAAAAAAAAAAAAAATCATAAAAAAGAAATTCATTTTCTTTAAATCATTATATTTGTTTTGTGGTATCAAAACATTATTTCAATATATATATATATATATATATATATATATATATATATATATATATATATATAATGATGCAATATACAATATATCTGTATGTAATTTCCAGGAGGAGATCTATGTCAAAAGGCCAGTAAATGTTGTTAATACTGTTTATTATAAACAGAGCATTTACTTAAATATTTGTATCTATAAAAAGAATGTATAAACATAAAAATGTCTTAAAATAATTGTCAGACTTTGTCCATTTCATAATATATATATATATATATATATATATATATATATATGTATGAATGTGTTTCTGTATATGTATATTTCGGTAGCATATCTTCATTCAAACATGTTTTATTAAATAATATCGGAATAATATTGTTTCTATTTTATTTTTATACTGATCCTTTCTAGTTCTCTAATCAGTTTCTTGGTGTTAAGATAAAATTCATCAAGGAAGGTTCTGGAATCTTTTCATACCCTCTTACATCCCTCTTCCCCAATTTTATTCAGTAACCCTCTACCTTGGGTGGCTCTTGGGTCTCGAAGTGGGTGAAATGTCATTAAGAAAAATAAAAACAACTATCTTTTTTACAATCAGAAATGGGTTAATCAGAGAGGTACAATACTTCAATGAAAGAAGTTCAGAGAAAAAGAAAAAAGAAACCGAAGATAGCTGAAAGTGTAAATTTGAAATATCCAAATTAGGATTACGTTAATGAAGCAATATTAAAACATTGTCTGTATGACTTTCAGCAGGTATCAGGTTATTTTGCAACGTTCAATTTACAGGTGAGAAATACAAACTGAATGATAACCTTGAAGAGAAAACGGATATGCTCTGAAGGCCTCGCATATATCCACACAGATCAACAAGAGCCACTCTGTGTCTCTACAGGTTACATTATGTCATATACATTAACCCTTTTCACATCGATCTTTCCCAGTTTCGCAAACACAGAAAGTATCAATAACGACCTATCAATTTCTGTAAATAAGCACCCAGACAAAGGCACAAAATTGTATTGAAATATGCAATAAGGTTTCTTTAGCTGTTTTTTTAAATTTTTTTACTAATGTTCACTCTACTCAAGGCCAAAGAGCCACTCAAGGAAGAGAGTGAAGGAGTTTGTTGAGTGAGTTTGTAAGAGGCTCAGATTATGAAGATATGTGGGAAAGATTATGGTTAACTGGAAGATGTTAAATATTTTAAATCTTTTCTACGTATTAATAGTTCTAGCTATTTGAAACATGTCTAGCAATAATTGAGGGGTACTAAAAACAACAAAGACTAGTACAAGGACCATGAGCCACTCAAGGTAGACAGTTACTGAGTGAAATTAGAGTAATGAAGGGGGTATTATATGAATGAGTAGGATAAACATTGGTTGAGTCTGGACTTAAAGAGACTAAGATTGTAGTTGTTAAGGGGGAGATTCTTCACATAGTTCCGTTTATTTTGAAACATATTCTACCAACCAAGACATAGATTAAATATAACAATCACCCCGGGATTAAATATAGGGGTATAAAGTAGGATCTAAGTGGGTATTATTATCAGGAGTAGGATAGATATCGGTCATTCTGGATTTAAAAGGAGCCATATTGTTGCTGTCAGGAAGCACTCTCTCGGGAGTTGTACAGTTCTAAAGAAGAAGATGTATGAATGTAACTTGCTTTTTGAAACAGGTCTAGCAATAATTGTGCAGTACTAAAAACGACCATGACCAGATATCCCCTGACATGAGAACAATCTACTCCGTGGGTTAAATATAATGTTCCCTTTGAAAATCCTTGAATTTACCTGGATTGACATAAACTTATACAAGGCATAACTATCGAAACATTGTGATAATAGCAAAAAAGACAGGAATATTAGTTTGAATTTGTGAATTTCATGGCATAGTGAAATCAACCACTGACCCGGGAAGTACAGATTTTGACTTAGTTCATCTAGTACAAGGCCCAAGAGCCACTCAAAGTAGAGAGGCACTAAATGAGATTTTAAAGAAGAGGAAACTAATAATAGAAGTATTATAAGGATGAGTGGAATGCATATCCGTTGAGCCTGGGCATAAAGAGACCAAGATTGTTATTATTAGGGAAGCACTCTCTTGGGAGATTCTTCGATGCAGTAATAGTTCTAGCTATTTGAAACATATCTAGCAATAATTGAGCAGTACTAAAAACAACAAAGACTAGTACAATGCCCAAGAGCCACTCAAAGTAGACAGTTACTGAGTGAAATTAGTGTAATGAAGGGGGTATTATGAGAATGAGTAGGATAAACATTGGTTGAGTCTGGACTTAAAGAGACTAAGATTGTAATTGTTAAGGAAGTACTCCCTCGGGATGGAGAGATAGAATTTCTGGGTATTATAAACCTAATGTCTCAGCAACCTTTTTTTACCAGCGCTCATATTGCAATTTTTTGCTGTTATCAGAAATTCATACCCAGATGTCCTCAAGGACACATGGCACACTGGATAAAGGCGTTGATTAGATCCAGTAACAGAACTCAAAGAGTGTGAGTTCAATACCCGGTTAAGGTGGTGGAGAACTTGGAGAGGGGAATTAACAGGTGATAACTGATAACTGACATCCATTAAAGATGTGGAACTAAAACAGTCTACCCCAGTGTTCAGTTCGACATTCCAACCACCTGAAGAAGGCTGGAGCGTACATCAGCCGAAACGTTGTAATAAATATGGCAACAAAGATGAGGACAATAGTCTGAATAATGTAAATAGTGTACATAATACCTCATCTCAGAAATATTGACAGATATTGAAATTTCTCTTGTTAAAAAGTTTAATAATTTCAACCACATTCAACATTATGGATAAAAAAAATTAGTGAATTTTATATTGTGTTTTTTTTTCATGAGCAAAACAAATTCAGATTTGGACGAAAAAAAAAGCCCCAGAATGACGTCAAAATCCTTTAATAGTCAGTTGTGCTTAGTTTAATTAGTAATGTATATAAGTATAGGTAGAAAAAAAGCAAATGTTGATAAGATGGTGAGGGTCACAAATCATTGCCCAGGGCCCCCCAATCAGACTCCCCGCCCTGGTTGGGATTAGTACACACCAGCCCTGGGCATATCATAAAAACAGTTATAACTAACAGATAGTACATAAGAGGGGCTATGACGTTGAAGACCCAAAATCCTTAATGATCATCAGCTAAAAACATCATGGATAATGTGTGCCAAAGCATCGAACTGATGCATTTCACAAAATGTTTTCTGAAATTGAATGTGTAAATTTATATTAAAGAAAAACTAGCATTTGTCCACCATTTCTAACAGAATGTATGGAAGCTTTGAAAACTGCTGTTGGGAATCATTCTTTCCCACAGAGCTGTTAGTCAAATCTTTATCTCGCCTTAGCATTGGTTTTTATGGAATTGTTTGTTGATGGCCGCCAATATAAGAATTGATTTTTTTTTTCCTTCTTGTAGTGGCTGCAGTAAAACAAGGAACTGCTCGTCTGTCACAGTAACCACTGCTACAGCTGCTATTTATACTGCAGCTACAGCTGTGAATTAATTATCTTTTTGGTCGATCTTTTCCCAAGATCATATTATTTAATCCAACTCACTGCTTATGATATAAGCCTTTTGGGATTTTTGGTGCAGGTGTCTTTGGAAATTAGACTTTTTTTTTTTATAAATATGTACCTTTATTTTTTTGGCAGAAAATACAATAAAAACTCTTTAGTATTGTTTTTCATCAGATTCCCAGAGTAAAATACTGACTACAACAATCTTAACCTCTTAGGGTGATTGTTATCTATCCCACATATCCTCATGATATGCATTTCTTACTTCGTCCTTCTTATGCCCTTACAACAATCTCACTCAGTGGACATTCGCCTTGAGTGGCTCTTGTGTCTTGTATTGGTTGAAATAAATTAAAAATAAAAAAAATGTACGGATTTTGTTTAGAAATAATCCCTCCATTAATTAAAAATAGAGTTTGTCTAAGTCAAAAGCACTTTAATTCTCTTCATATTTCACATCCGTTCCATTTGACCCCCCAGCTGCTTCATTTTATTCTCTGTATTTCAAAATTGTTACCGAAACGAACAGTGAAGAAGAGCAAATGGCCAGTACAAAGTTGCTCATATGAACAGCCTTGTTTTCTTTATATGTTAGGCTGTGTAACCCTGACACCTGACCATTTGCCTATACTTTATCCCTGTCGTTATTTTAGGTAGATCTCATATTTCATTACTGTGTGACAAAATGAACTAGCAATGACAAGCAGCAAATGGCCAGTACAAAGTTGCTCATACAGATATTTTTGTTCTACAGAGTGGTCCGAAAGTCATGTCACCCCTATCAAAAAAAAAAAAAATTAAATTCATGAGAACAATAGAAGAACAAGTAATACAGTAATACAAAGCACACGTAATACAGTAATACAAAGCACATGTACTGGATTCGATTTATTAACCTTCATTGACACTGTCACACATCGAGAAGGTCTATATGGAGACCACTATTTTCGTGTCAGCCATTGGAAATAAAAAAATTGTTATATAGGGATGTTAAAACTTTCAAAGCAGCCTGTACATAGGTTTGGTACTATAACCCTGAGATATGACCAATTCCTGGTGCATTATTGTTATAGTGGAACACACCTATTCTATAGTTAATAGACTCTCCCACCTATAATAAGTAGGAGTAGTAAGAGTAATGAGTCGCTCAGTGGGTCGGTCAGTCAGTCGATGCCGGATGACCGTTAGTTGGATACTAAAGTATCAGCGACCACAACTAGATTTCTCTGCGTCATACCTATTATATCAAGTTCGTAACATTTTGTACGTCGAACCTATTTTAGGACCGACTTAGTACAAATACAAGCCTCCACTGTGAAACCCCTCCATAATATTTGTTTTTCGGCATATCAACCTCAATGGTTCATTTAATGCTGACAACTTTTTTTTTTTCCTGGTAATATTTTTGTTTTGTCAAAAATCTATTTCTGGTAATATTTTTTCCTCAAAATTGTATGTCGAACCTATTTTAGGACCGACTTAGTACAAATACAAGCCTCCACTGTGAAATCACTCTATAACAATTATCTCTAGATTATCTCTGAGGTAGATTTCACTATTTCAGAATTGCCCATGTAGCTGAACAAACCATCCATGAAGAACAGCAAATGGCCAGTACAAAGTTGCTCATATGAACAGCCTTGTTTTCTTTATATGTTAGGCTGTGTAACCCTGAAACCTGACCATTTGCCTATACTTTATCCGGGGATATTTTAGATAAATTTCACTATTTTCGACTGTGTAACAAAACAAAACCAGCAGTGAAGACCAGCAAATCGCCAGTACAAATTACTAGTGACTTAGTATTGTCAAGCACATTTTTTTGTTTTTTGAATTATGCTCTTTTGCCAAGGTTTTTTTTTTATTTTATTTTTTTGGCACACTTGTAAATTTATTCTGGTGTTTTATGGATTTTCTTTTTATCTCTGCAAATAGCGATGACTTTTCAACTATTCAATCTTTGGCAGTATAGATATTTCCCTGTCTGGTGAATTTAATTAATGAGTATACTGCATGTATTCATCATCTACCCTTGTGGAAACATCTGGAGTTAGCTGAGTGGATATCTTTTATGTGCCATGTTCCTTCAGGGCGTTGGCGATCATGACAATCCACATCTTCCTGCCCCATGTAGCTCTTAATAATCTTTTTCTTTTTTCTCCAGCTACCTTCATGGAAACATCTGGAGTTAGCTGAGTGAATATCTTTTATGTGCCATGTCCCTTCAGGACGTTGGCGATCATGACCCTCCACATCTTCCTGCCCCATATAACTCTTAATAAGTTTATCCTTTTTTCTTTATTTCTCCAGCTACTTTCATGGAAACAGCTGAAGTTAGCCAAGTGGATATCTTTTATGTGCCATGTTCCTTCAGGACGTTGGCGATCATGACCCTCCACATCTTCCTGCCCCATGTAGCTCTTAATAGGTTTTTTCTTTTTTCTCCAGCTACTTTCATGGAAACATCTGGAGTTAGCCAAGTAGATATCTTTTATGTACCATGTCTCTTCAGGACGTTGGCGATCATGACCCTCCACATCTTCCTGTCCCTTGTGACTTTTAATAAGTTTTTTCTTTTTTCCCTAATTCTCCCAAACCCCTTTGTACCATCCATTAACTCAATCTCATCAAGTATGTTATGCACTCCATTCCTCTGTCCCACTTTCCATCAAACTGTCCTGTGAGTATCAGATTTTCCAAGCCTTCCTTCCTCATTATGTGCCCCAGAAATTTCAACTGACTCTCCCTGATGTTAGGTATAAATTTCCTTTTTGTTTCCATTTTCTCTAAAACCTCATTGTTGCTTACATGTTCGGTTCATGGTATCCCCAGCATCCTTCTGTAGAACCACATTTCTGTTACTTCAAGTCTCTTCTTCATCTTTGAGGAGATTGTCCAGCATTCGCTGCCATACAGGAAGACAGATATCACGTAACAGTTCAATACTCTTTTCTTTGTCTCTTAATTAATTTTTCTGTCTCTTAATACTCTGCTTAGCTTTTGGAATGCATCTTTGGCCATCCCAATACGTCTTCAAATATAAATGCCCCTATCTTTGAACAGACCAGTACTGACTGCCTGAAGAATGTACATTAGCATGCAATAAAGTCACACTTGTATATGCCAAATGATATATATATATATATACATCCTTGTGCAAATTAATTGAAACAATTGCTTTAGTTTCTTTTCTTTAACTATACGGTCAGTTTTAGACTCACTGGAGTAACAAGGTGTAATTGATTTCTATTTTTTCTCAGATTAGGTCATTTGCAGTGGTCTGCAGTAATATGAATCTGTTTTTGGGGTGTATGATAAAATTTGTTTGGCCTTGAAAAATATTGCATCATTCGTGATTGTATCAGATTTTTATCCTTCCCAGACACTATTGTCTTGACTGTCGATTATTTGTCCTACACCCATTGTCTGTGATTGATGCTACTCCAATGAAGCATACAAAAATTGTAATGCTGCACAAACACACTGGCAAGCCTTACCAGTGAGCAAATCAAAGTACTATAGACTGACCTAGAAACTCTCCTGATTTAAATCCAATCGTGAATCTGTGGTCAATCTTCAAGGAACAACTTTGTGGAATAGCCATACGGATTACTAACATGTGCACTGGGTCATGTTTCATTGGAAAATTATGAAAAAAAAGTAAATAATACTGGAATTATTTGTTTTGTTTCAATTAATATGCACATTGTATATATTAATCAAAATGTCAGATACAAAAGTATCCTCTCAATTAAAAATAGAAATTTTAAAGAACCTTTTGTCCAATGCTTTGTCAGAAGAAAAATCATTGGAATTAAAAAAGACCACCGAAAGAAAACCAATATCCTTGCAAAAGGATTAAAAGTGACAAGGAGGAAGGAAAGAAAAAAAATTTTTAAGTTGCCCAGAACAAGAAAATGACTCGTTGAAGAGTGCCATTTTATGTTTCATCTCCCTCTGTCTACACAGAGTCAGATGTGACGTGCTGATAAAAACTACCTATAAGATGTTAAGATGGAGTTTCGGCCACACCCTGTGCATCAGAGAGAAGAACTCCACTGAATAATTGGACACAATAAATGCTCCCTGATGGCAGACTCATGTGCCTGTGAGTGTCCAGACGCTAATGGAGGATGTCTACATGTAAAAATATTTTAACGTGCTGTGCACTCTGCATGTCTAGCCATTGGATAGTCTTACCCACATAGTTGACCACACACCAGCACTTAAAATGATAAGTAACAGAACATTGTTAATTGGTCAACTTCATAAGAATCCAGTATCAATCTCTGTAGGACATTGTCTGGTCTACACTATCTTTTCTTGATAAATTCTATTCTTTGAGATATCTTTCCAATGCTAATGCTTTCTTTAGTAACAAAATTAATACTAAGAATTTAGCATATCTTAAATTTCTAATTAAAAGAAAGTTTGGTGTTTCCGTTACAACAGATAGACATATTAATTTATCTGATTATAGTTTGTCTGATACCGATAAGTTGGTCCTGTCCTGCAGTTTGTGAATTATAACATATACCATATATACTCACGGATAGGTCGTACCAGTAGATAGATAACACTCTTATTTTGGGGTTGTCAAAGTAGGTATATGCGGATAACTCAGAGATAAAACGGAGTTGAATGAAACGCGCTGATAGCAACCACCCCTCAGATGTTATGATGGAGTTTCGTCCAAACCCTGTGCAGCACAGAGAAGAACGTCATTGAATAATTGGACCCACAAGTGCCTGAGCTCAGTAAATGTTCCATTGTCGAACAATCACGTGGTAAAGATAAACACTCAGTTGTGGAGCAAGCTGAGTGAAGAATGATTCAAATTGAGGAAGAGAGTTATTTATGGTGCAATGGAGCATCTCATTATGCTAAAGTGGGATAGTCCATTGCTTGGGCTTTGATTGGCTGCTGGTACCTGAGTGGAAGTATTTCTATATAAATACCAGCTTAATTTCAGTTAGTTTGCAGGGTTTGTATTAAGTTACAACCTGCTTTATTTTTGTCTGCCAGCTGGACGCTAGCTGGAACTCTTACGCCGGTAAGTGTCGTTTATTGTATTGTTAATGGCAGACTCGTGCTAATGGAGCATGTCTACATATAAAGCCAGGCACATGTTGTGCAGTCCGCATCTCTAGCCATTGGATAGTCTTACCCTCATAGCTGGCCACACACCAACACTTAAAATGATAAATTACAGAATATTGTTAATTGGTGGGCAAGATATCTTTACACACAGATGGGAAAGCACTCCTAGTAACAAAATATTATTTACTACTGCAGAACTGAAGCAGTGCATTACAGTTAAGGAGATCTTATCAGTGCATGTTTAACTATACAAGCCAATCCAAAGTATTCGCATGTAAACAGAACACTTAGGCGGACCAAATGTTTTAATTTCATTAAACTTAGAAATTTTAAGTCTCATGTTTGTTTTGATCACACCTGGATAACAGTTAGCGAGAAAGATGTTGGTTTTCCCAAACAATCACCCATGTAGGTACTAACCAGGCTTGACATTGGTTAACTTTGGTGATTGTATGGGAAACGATGTTTCAACATGAATTTGCTGTAAGCAGGTATTTCTGGGAGGTATATGAGGGAAGTATTTATACCACACTCTGTACATATATACATACTGGCCAAATCACCCCCACCTTGCTGTGTGTCACAGATTTCTTTTGTAAGAAAATGATGGTTGATTTTAAATCATTGTTATAATTTGTGGAGAAAAATGATGCATTTCAATATTACTCAATGATCTTGCCCATGTGACCTCCATCTTCTGACTTTCTCCTTCTATATTTTTGATAAGAATCATTCCCATGTTCAAATTTTCAGTAGTGGTTTTGTATCCACCAAGGACCCTCTTTGATCAAAATGAAATATACTTATCCAAGTACACTAGGAGTCATTCCCTTCAAATTTAAATTTAATTTATATAAAAGGGAAAAAAGTTTTCAGTGGAAGGTTTGTGCCCCCTGGGAATGCCCTTTGATCAAAATGAAATATACTTATCCAAATACTCTGGGTAATGTCATTTCAGAATATATATATTTATGGAGATCTGTTACCAAAACCCTAGGAGGAGTTCAATAACAGACAGAGGCTACGACATATATATATATATATATGTATATGCATTGCTCTTTGTAAGAATTGAGTGCTATGGCGGTCAGAATGGCATTTATGTAGCATGTTTATAATACATTAAAATTTCCTTTCTTTGCCGTGCACCAATAGCCTAAGGGTAAGTGATGTCACAGGGTTGAAAGTTGGCGGTGTTCAGATTGTTGATCATGCTACATAACATGCTCTCTCTCCCAGAAACTGTAACTAAGGTCTGCTCAGCATAGTTGCCGGTTGGCTCTGTAGGTGATGAACAAACACAAATGTGCCTGAGCGAGCATCTACAATAGAGTGGCCAGCTATTATTATTATTTAAATACATATATATATATCATACTTATTATAAAACCCAGGTTGTGTGTGTGTGTGTGTGTGTGTGTGTGTGTGTGTCTATTCGTTTATATATTGGATCGTATTTCCTACATTTTTCAACCGATTTCAACAAAACTTGACAGGACTACGTAAAATTACCTTGCGGTGGTTCTGACAGTGCCAAAAATTGGAGAAACACAATTGTTTTTGCATGAAATCAATTTGAAAACACGATTAAGAGGCATCGCCAGAATGAAAGGGGGACAACTCATATCGAGTTATATTATTATTATAAAAACCCAGGTTGTTTGTGTGTGTGTGTGTTCCTTTATATATTGGATCGGATTTCCTACATTTTTTTCAACCGATTTCAACAAAACTTCACTTTTTTTTTTTTTTGGGAGTGTTTCTTATTGTCTTGCACACTTTTTTCTTTATTTTTACATTCAGAATGCTTTAAAATTCCATTTACAAGACAATTGTTTATAATAAAATTCTATTCAATCGGTAGACTCATAACGATTGAAAACAATGTTTTTGTTTGAGTTTGGGTTTGACCAATTCGTAAAAAAAAAAAAAAAAAAAAGAAAAACTAATTAAGACATGCGTGTCCATCAACCTTAAACAATAATCTTTGTCAATTTTATTTTTCAGTCTTTATGATGGTTGATACTTGATCTATCTTTATACTTTACATCCCGGGCAATGCCGGGCTCTACTGCTAGTATATATATATATATATATATATATATATATATATATTATATAATCATTTTTTAAAGACAAATGTTCTTTGTTAAGGAATCTTGATTTATTTCTGTTATACCGGAACATACCTATTCTATTGTTAATAGACTCTCCCACAGATAATAAGTAGTAGTAGTAGCAGTCGCCAGGGGGCTCAGAGTGAATTGGTGAGTCAGTCGATGTCGAACATTGAAGTATCAACCACCACAACTAGATTGCTGCGTCATTAACTATTATTTTCAAGTTCCTAATGTTTTGTATGTCGGACCCTTTTAGGACCGACTTAGTGAAATACAAGCCTCCACTGTGAAAACTACTCTACAACAATTTCATAATTTGGATCATTTTCTTGGTTTCCAGTGTCTATATATGTGAATATAATAAACTCATCGCAAATTAGCAGGCCATTATCCATTATACCAGCCTTACAGCCAAGCGTACAGAACCTGGTATTCTGAAGCTGTCACCCATGTAGGTGCTATCCAGCCTCAACATTGCTTTACCAAAGACAGACTAATTGGGCATTTGGCACAACTGCAGATGAAATTTTGCATACATTAAACTGATTCTGCTCTCGTGGAGTTTCATAAAAACAAAAACAGTACTTTATTTATTCATACTCTTTGGGCTAAAAACATAATGATGGACATAATTTATTTAAGTTAAACAAATTAAGTTGGAATCCTTTTAACTGTGTCTGCAAAATTACTGCTTCAGTTTATTTTCTCTTTTGTATTCCTAAATGTCCATGTGTGTGTGGCCATGCCTGTCAGTCTGTTTCTCTCTCTCTCTCTATATATATATATATATATATATATATATATATATATATATATAATATATATATGTATATAAATAAATTTGAGAGAACCTGAATGTTGCAAGTAATAGATACAAATTATTTCCTAAAATATTATGAAAAATAAACAATAAGAGATGATAACACTTACAGAACAGACCAACCGTTTCATTCCCAAAGCATCAGGGTCAACTAGGGAACAATTTAGCAATTATTGCAATATATATTGACTCACACAAACAACCTACATACAATTAAAACGTTAAAGAATGAAATGATTAATGGTATGAGGAAAAAAAAAAAAAAAAATGGTGCAAAAAAATCAGCAAAAAAAAAAAAAAAAAAAAGTGAGTGTGAGGGGAATAAAATACACACTAGAGTCTAATAACGTGAAACCCAAAGGAGATTAATCTTTTTTGAAGAAAGAAAATTTCCTGGACAGAATAAATAGATTCAAATGCCGCCAAAATGAAATTTGAAATATAGATTTGAGTCTCTGTATATTCAGTCCAGGGAGCCATCCTTTGTAAATTCATTTTTTGATTTTTTTTTTATAAAATACCATTAATCATATCATTTATATATATATATATATATAGAGAGAGAGAGAGACAAATAGACCAACTTTGAACATAGGCATATGTATATATACCTACATTTGAAGTACAACTTAAGTTTTGTTGTTCTACCAACTCATCAGGCACAAATTAAAAAAAAAAGAACAACGAAACTTAAATTGTACTTCAAATGTAGGTATATGTATATTTGTTAATTTTGTTATATACCATACTTATGAACAGTAATGGGTATGTCCCAATCCTCATAAATGCATTAAACAATATTGTAAGAGGAGGTAAGACAATAAACTACATCCAAACTCAGGGTAAGACAAAAAACTACATCCGCGTCCAGGGTAAGACAATAAACTACGTCCAACAGCAAGGCCTCTGATCAGGAGGCTTTGAGGAGTTCTGGAACCACCTCTTAATTGCTGGTGTTCCCAGGTCCACCCTGACCGGGGTGGTAGCACCTGTTAGGGTCCCAGCTATGGGCAAATAGTTAACCCCGAAACTGAGGTAAAAAGCCTTATGAAAGTGTAAAAACAGGTTTTAATACCAGAAATACTTCGTAAAAAATATTATTACTAGAAATAATTTTTTGAAGGAAAAAAACTATTACCAGCAATACGTTTTTGAAAAAAAATATTACCAGCTATACAATTTTGAAGAAAAAATATTACCAGAAATAGATTTTTGACAAAACAAAAAATATTACCAGGAAAAAAAAAAAAACCATACAAAATTAAATGAGCCATTGAGGTTGATATGCCAATAAATAAAAATGTTATGGAGTGGTTTTCACAGTGGAGGCTTGTATTTGTACTAAGTCGGTCCTAAAATAGGTTCGACGTACAAAACGTTAGGAACTTGATATAATAGGTAATGACTTGAAGAAATCTAGTTGTGGTCGCTGATACTTTAGTATCCGACTAATGGTCGTCCGGCATCGACTGACTGACCGACCCACTGAGCGACTCCCTCGTTACTCTTACTACTCCTACTTATTATAGGTGAGAAAGTCTATTAACTATAGAATAGGTGTGTTCCACTATAACAAGAAAACAAACCAAACCAAACCACCTCTTCTCACCCAGCTATAGGTTAAATAGTAATACGTATTAACTGCCTTCTTTTCTTTGTTGTTTCCTTGATTTTTTTTAACTTCATGGCAAATCTTTTTTTGAGAATGCTAGTCTGAATTAAAAAAAAGAAAGGAAAACGCTTTCTCCACCTTCAGCAGTCTTCACGACTCACACAACAAAAGAATTCCAGTCAGTCTGCATTTTCGTGGGCTGATGCATTCCTACCAGTGGCACAAGATTCAAGGGGTTACTGGGAGTGAAAGAAACTGAGAAAACGTTATTGTAGGAGAAAGGGCAACAAAAGAAGAGTGTTTTAGGAGGCAGAAGATGTTGATTGACGTTGCATTTAAATTTTTGAAGATCAAAGGTGACAGGAAAGCAAGAAGCTGGAAGAGAGTGCCACAAATGAGAAGTGTAAGAGAAGAAACTGTTAGCATAGAACTTAGAGTTGCAGCTAACCATTTCAACTATAAAATGAGGAGACCTAACTGCCAATCTAGTACTGTCCTTAAATTCATTATCAGAACAATTGCCATAAAAAGAATTATAGAGATGACAGCAGAAACAATGGATGGAATCATATCCACACCATGCTGTTGAGACTCATTGCTAAGTGAAAATATCTCTCCATCTCGGGCTGTTTCTTATCTATCTACCTGTTTGAGTCTGTTATCTGAGTCTATTCATATCTATTTATCTATCTATCTCAGTCCTTTTGATATCTATCTATCTATCTAAGTCCTTTTCATATCTATCTCAGTCCTTTTCATATCTATCTATCTATCTATCTATCTATCTATCTATCTATCTATCTCAGTCCTTTTCATATCTATCTATCTATCTTAGTCCTTTTCATATCTATCTATCTATCTATCTATCTATCTCACTCTTTTTCATGTCTGTCTGTCTATCTATCTATCTATGTCCTGTTCATATCTATCTATCTCTACCTATATACCTCTGTTGATTTCTATCTATCTATCTATCTATCTATCTATCTATCTATCTTGGTCTGTTCATATTTATCTATGTCAGTCTGTTCATATCTATCTATCTCTTTATGTTCATATCTATATTTCTATCTCAGTCTATTCATATCTATCTATCTATCTATCTATCTATCTATCTCTGTCTGTTCATATCTATATATCTATCTCGGTCAGTTCATATCTGTCTATCCATCTCAGTCTATTCATTTATTGCAACTTTTGTTTAGGTCTTTCCATTGATAGAATCAAATGAGAGTTTTTGGGTTCTATTGATATAATCACTTTGGCACTTATGAAAGGCATGAATGCAACTATCCCTGCAGTCAATCCTATTGTCGTTCCTCTTGAAACTTATCTACTAAGTGGCATAACAGAAAAGACACAGGTTGTTTTCTATGTATGACAATTTGTGTAAAATTATCTTACCTAGCCAGATACTAAATACAACATAGTATATCCTTTGTTAGTCTTGCCAAGAGAATGAGCCTTCTCCATCTTTTGAACAAGAGTACACGTTTATTCTTTGTTTCCTGTTTAAGATTGTGTTTTCTGGTTCTTTCTTCCCAAAGTTTTCTCATTCTCTTTGACTCCCTGTGACTCCTTGCGTCTTAGTGGCATTATTGCCTTGCTTGAGGTGAAATGGTTAAAAAAAAAAAGGAAGAAAAAAAATTGATGCAAAAATATTTATAGAAAAGGTAGAGGGAAGCCATTTTTTCCACTTTATTTATGGCAGCAAAGAAAGATTTTTTTTCTGAGATATTCTTCCTGGTAATCCAACCTTTCTCTTCGTGTTGCTAATATCGGTAGCAGGCGAAATTCCAGATAATGGGTAAATTGTCTGAATTCTTCCAGCTCAGTAAACTGACGAAACAGGAGGCAGTAGTACATTGTCAGTCATTTCAATAGAGACAATACCATGTTTTTTTTATTTCAGTAAGAGGGAGAAGAACGGGGAGGGGAAGCATAAAACCTGATTCAATTGTGAAATAGAAATTCCTATATTGCCGAAGCACTTGATACTTTTTCATTCTTTATAAATATGACAATAAAAAAAAGAAAAGAAAACTCAAGTTTAAGTTTTTATTTTCTAAAACAAAGTCGTTAATGATTTAGAAATTAATTTATATGAAAAAAAATATTAATTAAAATTTAACAACAGATTTTTTTAATATTTTCGGGCTATAGAAGTTCAAATTTTAACCTTCCCACCCACCTGAAAATTTATGGTCATAAAATTTTGCAAAGTGAATTTATTTTCTAAAAAGTAGATTAAAATTCTTCTTCTATATACCTTCAGCACATAGGTGATCATGGCTCTCCACAATTTTCCGTCCTTTTTGCTCTTAATAAATTTTGTCTTTTTGTTATCTCTCCTAAACTTAGTTCTGCCATCCATTCATTTAAGCTTGCTAGGTAGGTTATACATTGTTTTCCCCTGTCCCTCTTGCCTTCAATCTGTCCTGTGAGTATCAAGTTTTCCAAGCCCTCTTTCCTCATTATGTGCCCTAGAAATTTCAACTCTCTTTCTAATGTTAAGTAGAAGTGTCCTTTTTGTTTCCATTTTCCATTAAAACTTTGTTGTTGCAAACATATTTGGTACCTGGTATTTTCAGCATCCTTCTGTAGAAACACATTTCAGTTGCTTCAAGTGTCTTCTTCATCTGCCATTTAGTAGGACTGACATTATGTAACAGTCTAGTAGTCTTTGTTTCTAATTTTCCTGTTTCTTAATACTGTACTTAGCTTTAGGAAGGCATTTTTCACTATCTCAATGCACCTTTGGTTTTCAGTGTCCTCATCTTTGTCGTCATATTTATCACAACATTTTGGCAATGTGAGCACTGGTAAAAATGGTTGCTGAAGACATTAGGTTTATAATATCCAGAAATTCATACACAGATGTCCTCAAGGACACATGGCACAGTAGATAAAAGCATTGGTTAGATCCAGTGACAGGACCCAAAGAGTGTGAGTTCAATACCCGGTGAAGGCAGTGGAGTACTTGGAGAGGGGAATTAACAGGAGATAACTGATAATTGACAGTCTACCCCAGTGAGCGAGACAAAGGGTTCAGTTCGACATTCCAACCACCTGAAGAAGGC
>CAHIKZ030001386.1:265000-282500 GCA_903632075.3 Acanthosepion pharaonis | reverse complement strand
AATAAAGTAGAGTAAAGGCAATGCCCTTGGGATGTAACAGTAAGAGATATAATAAAGTATCAATATCATAAAAACTGAAAAATAAAATTGACAAAGATTATTGTTTAAGGTTGACGGACATAAATATCTTAATTAGTTTTTTTTTTTTTTTTTTTTTTTTTTTTACATTGGTCAAACTCAAACAAAAACATTGTTTTCAATCGTTATGAGTCTATCGATTGAATAGAATTTTATTATAAACAATTGTCTTGTAAATGGAATTTTTTAAAGCATTCTGAATGTAAAAATAAAGAAAAAAAATGTGCAGACAATAATAAACACTACCTGCCAAAAAAAAGTGAAGTTTTGTTGAAATCGTGAAAAATGTAGGAAATCCGATCCCATATATAAACGAACACACACAAACAAACAACCTGGGTTTTATAATAAGTATAACTCAATATGAGTTGTCCCCCCTTTCATTCTGGAAGACAGAATCATGTTTTATCTTGTTTTTCAAATTGATTTCATGCAAAAACAATTGTGTTTTTCAATTTTTGGCGCTGTCAGAACCACCGCAAGAAAAATTTACGTGAAATGTGAAGTTTTATTTGAAAATGGTTAAAAATTAGGAAATCCGATCCAATATATAAACGTACAGACACACACACACACAATCTGCGTTTTATAATAAGTAAGATATATATTTATAAATATACATTTGAACAGTTATTAAAAAGAACTTTTCAAAGTTTAAGTCAATTTTAAAAAATTAAAAAGAGCAAATATACATTTGTTGATATTATTTGTTTCATTCTTTTTACAAAAATAAAATCCAAATTTAAATACACTATATTACAAAAGTTATAATTTTCCTTTTTCAACCAAGATTTTCATTGATAATTATTAATTTTTAAAATTTTTTAAAAAAAAAAATAAAACAGGCATTTTTTCGGACAAACTATAAAGAAATTAACATGGTAAAGAATGCAGGTGTCTCCCATTGTTCTCTAAAAATTTTTTTTACTTTTTCTCTGTTTTATCAATGACCTTCCAGATGGTATCATCTCTCAAATTGGTATCTATGTTGATGATACAACCATTTTCTTCTCTCTTCATAATGAATCTGATCTGTTTGATAAGTACAATGTTTATCAATTTATCTCAAAATGACAGACATGAAAAATAAAATTAATTAGGATGGCTCCATTTGAATTGTTTTAACTAAGATACTGTACTTTTTTCACCTAAACGTTATTTTTTTTAACTCACAGAATTCTCATCAATTTACCATTGAGTTGGCTTGATGTAACCATAACAACATTTTGCATTGAAAAGTTAATCCTTTTTTAACATGAAATATGAAGGATTATTGTTATTTTATTTTACCACGTTAATTTCTTCCTGAGTTGTCTCCCCTTGTAACTGAATTTTTTTTTTTTGATCCCAAAAAATGAACATCTACTGTTTTAAAATGTTATAAATTTCTTTGTATTTTAATTCTGTTTGGTTTATTTTTTTTTTTTTTGATGCATATCAACCTCAATGGGTTATTTAATGCCAACAACATTTTTAAAAGGATAGATTCCTATGGATAGAGTATGTATTCTTTTGCTTTAGATTGGTCTCAATTTATTTGTTTTGACAAAATATCAACCTCAATGGGTTATTTAAGGCTGACAACATTTTTAGGATAGATTCCTATGAATAGAATATGTATTCTTTGGTTTAGATTGGTCTGGTTTATTTTTTTTATTTATGGCATATCAACCTCAATGGGTTATTTAATGCCGACAAAATTTTTAGGATAGATTCGTATGAATACAATATATATATTTTTGCTTTAGATTAGTTTGGTTTATTTTGTTTAAAAGGCATATCAACTTCAATGGGTTATTTAATGCATTGACAACATTTTTAGGATAGATTCTTATGAATAGAATATGTATTCTTTTTAGCTTTAGATTGGTTTGGTTTATTTTGTTTTTACAAAAATATCAACCTCAATGGGTTATTTAATGCTGACAAAAATTTTTTTTTATTGCTGGTAATATTTTGTTTTGTCAAAAATCTGTTTCTGGTAATATATTTCCTTCAAAATTGTATTGTTGGTAATAATTTTTTCAAAAAAATTATTGCTGGTAATAGTTAACTATTTGCCCATAGCTGGGACCCTAACAGGTGCTACCACCCTGGTTCAGGGTGGACCTGGGAACACCAACAATTAAGAGGTGGTTCCACAAAACCTCCTGATCAGAGGCCTTGCTGCTGGACGTACTTTAACATCTTACCCAGGACCCTTGTATTGTGAGGATAGATTTTAATTTTTATACAATAATAAAAGAATGAACGAATAATATTTTGATGTAATGCAATATGTAATGCATTATGTTTTGCATTCATGTTTTGACATAAAAAAATAAAAATAAATACATTAAAAAATACATAAACAATTCAACATACTTTAACTTTTATTACTCCTTGCGGAGTTTTGGTGGTGCAATAAGACAGCTTTCATTTTGTCAAAAAGTGACATGTTTACATACGAGAAGACCCCATCATTTGTTTGCTCTTTCTTTCACTTGACTATCATATTTATTTATTTGTCTCGTTGACATGTTCTCATTGACAAATAAAGTTATTATTTCTTTGTTTATAAATAGACAAAATAATTCACTTTCAGAAAGGCTATCAGATATATCAATGGTCACCAGAAGTTTCCATAAAATTAGTCAGGCATGGATTGATAGTAACCGCTAGTGGTCATCATCGCTTTCCTCCACGCCACTAGTGTGGTTATCATCTTCAACAATTTCACCATCAATATCCACTTGAGTAAAGCCTTGAAAATCAGCATCGGAGTCCTAATCAAAGAAAATCTAAATAAAGGGTTTGTTGGATGTTGATGTGGTCATTTTTATTTTCAAAACAATTGTGAAAAAATTATGTGGGCTTAATTAATGTTACACTTCATGTACTGTCTAGGGTAATTCAAAATGGAGTTGGAAAATGGAAGTTTAACCTTCTTCCAAAGCAGTAGTAGGTGATTTCTAGCTTAAAATACTGGAAATAACAGTTGACAAGTGTTTATTTATAGCAACCATCTCAAGATGACAGAATGTGGCCTAGAGTAGCAAAAGGAGAGAATTCTACAGCAACTATTGTCGCCCTCAGCATGGTAAAGGTTAACAGATGAATATTAATTTACCAAGTAATTCTATATGTTTATTTACTAGTTTCTTAAAGAGGCCATTTACTCATCAACTACAAAAAAATTTTATGTAGGAAATTCACAAAGCATATAACTTGGAATTTTGTTCAATTACCTCTCTTACCCACCGGACAATCCATTTTCCTAAGGAATACCTTAGGAAAATGGATTGTCCGGTTTTGTATATTTTATGTAAGCATATGTATCAGCTTTAAGTTTGTCTGGTTGCCATCACCTGCCAATCTACAGGTCATGACTCCTTTATAAAAATTAATTTTTAATTTTTGCTTTTTCACTTAGTTTAAACTTAATATAGGTCATATTTGATTGGTTGATCAGAGTAAAGCTTTCAAACTTTATAAACCCCTTTTTTCCTGTTTTTTTTTTCGAAAAAAGAAGTTGTATTTTGCTTTTAAATCTAAATAAATCTTTCACTTGCCAGTAATTTACAATCACCTGATGAGATGTATTGATATGCATTGAAACACGACTGCAATTGTGTAGTGATTTTTACATGTTTTTGATGTAATATCCTAAAATAAAGAATAATTGCTCTACTTTGTATTGAGCCCTCTTTTAAATTAAATGTTACGAACATTGGAATTGTACCTTATTTGTCCTCAGCTTACCTGGATATATATATATATATATATATATATATATATATAAATAAACCTAAAGAGCCAGACAAACCTATCATTTTCACCTACATGGATCATCAAAATATATCTTTATATAAATCCCTGACAATCAATTTGAAACCGTGATAGGTTTGTCTGTCTCTTTAGATTTAATTAGGTTTGTCTCTACTTATTCTAAATACTGAGCACTTTATTTAGTTATTTTACTTACTCATATCGGGTTTTTTTTTTTTTGGACTCTGGACTTGGATGCAAGACGATTATTTTCAGCTGACATACATGTTCTTTTATTCTTTCTTTTTTTATATTTTTTTCCCTTTGGTATTGGTTTGATTATTTGCAAATCAAGACACTGAAGGCTTTTCCGGATGAGTATAATTTCTATAAGATTATTTATAATATTATATATAATCCTTTTCTTATATATATATATCCTTTTATTTTCACCATCAAAACATCTGGTAGAGTAAAAGGGACGCTAATTTACATTGCTTGGTCTCGTTTTCTGCTAGATTTATTGCTTTTTGAATTTTAATATTTTAATATGACATAGCTTACCATAAAAAATCCAATTCTCAGTTGTAACAATTGTTCTGGAGGGAAATTGCTCTATGGACCCCTAAAATATTACCATAGACCCCCAATTTGCTATTTTTCTGGACCTAGTAATATGTCACATGGAAAATTTTTTGGAACTACTGACCTAGGGGAAAAGAAGACCCTGATTTTAAACCTTTGCTGCCTTGAGGTCATATCCAAACCCAGAAAGGGCTGTGGAATTAAATCCAGACAGAAAACTCTGGAGCAGAGCCTTGAAAGCAGTTGGCTGTCAATATTGACAAACATTCTGGCATCTCCTCCAGTAAGTACCTGACCTCCTCCTGCTATCCTCTACTGTTACAAGAGCCAGATCAGGCTGAAAAGGGATTACTGGTGCCATATATGGGCAAGAACTGCTCAGCCTTCACTTTCCAATCTAGATAGAGTCCAAAAGTATCTAAAAATGTGGGTGATTGGCATTCTTCACCACAGACAAACTTATGAACTATTTTCCGCCATTTCTTCACCACAGACAAAAATTGAAGTAACACTACCTTATCATTCTTTCCATGAAAATAAGTTCCAGACAAACTAATATTCCTTTAGTTCCTGCTTCCATTTAAATTTGTTCAGATCTATATTTATCTTCCCACCATGCCTAGAGGCTCAATTGAATAGCAAAAAGTTCAAATTTCACAGATTTCAATATTTTATATTTTAATACCATTGAGACAGGTATGAATCATCATTGATCCCAGATATAGGTAAATATCAAACATATAGCCTTGGGTGGCAACTGATCAGTTTTTAACCCATGAACCTCTGCTTTGGGTCTTGTACATGAAACATTTTGGTTCTCTAAAAAAGGTATTCAGTTCCTTTCTAAAAAATTCATTAAATCAATATTTATCTGTTTTTAACAGATCTTTGATTTATCTGTTATCTTCCCCTATGTTTTCATAGGTTGAATCCATTTTTGAACTGAAAATCCTCCCAAAGATGTCTCAGAAATTCAAAATTTCAATTCTTTTTTGTGGCTCTTTGCAGAACGAAGATCAAATTTCTCTCTCCTTTTGTATTCACTTTCAAAGTTTTTTTGTATCTTCATGACTCATGGATAAATAATACCAACTGTCTCAAAGGTAATAGAATGGGTAAATGAGTTACTTCTTTTTCTTTTAATCTTCATTGAATGGGTAACATTAAAAAAACAGAAATGGGTTCTATATAAATGAATGTTATATGCAAGCCATATTGAATAGTATGATCTTTTAGTTCCTGTAATTTTGATATGTTAATGGCAATATTCATTCTTTACAAAATTTTTTATGTTGATTTTGATTTGTCATTTTTTTATGACCTTTCTTTCAGTGTTCCTATATAAGACGATATTCATAAGGTCAGCAAGGCCTCTGATCCTTCTTATTGGAAAACCTCTTGATTTTTGGTGTTCCCAGGTCCATATTCTCTAACACTGTAACCCGTAAAATCTAGTGGCTTTATTGCCTTTTCTCTTCAAACGTTTTCTCAAAACAGGTAATTCTTCTTCATTTATTGTCCTCTCTCCTTAATAATAAATTTTCTCATATTCTCTAACACTCAGTAACCCTTTCAGAAATGGCTTTGTGCCTTTGATCTTCAAACATTTAAAATGCAATGTCAATCTTTATCATCTGTTTCAATTCTTCTTCTTTTATTGTTTACTCTCCTTAATAGGTTTTCCTCATATTCTCAAGTCACTCAGTAACCCTTGATCTTTATTGCCTTTGATCTTCAAACATTTAAAAGAGAATGTCAATCATTATCTTCTGTCTTTTTAATTCTTCTTCATTTATTGTCCTCTCTCCTTAATAGTAGTTTTTCTCATATTCTCTAACACTCAGTAACCCCTTCTCCTAGTGGCTTTATTGCCTTTGATCTTCAAACATTTAAATGCAATTAATCTTTATCATCCGCTTCTTTCTTCTTCTTTTTTTGTCCTTCTGTTTTTCTCATATTCTCTAACACTCATTTTATTCTAGTGGCTGTTAACTCTTCAAAATTTAAATGCAACGTCAATCATTATCTTCTTTCTTCTTAATTCCTGATTTTTATTGTCATCTCTCCTTAATTGTAGTTTTTCTCTAACACTCATTTTAAAAAATGCAAAATCATTTTCTTCTGTCTTCTTAATTCCTGTTTTTTTTTTATTGTCCTCTCTCCTTCGTAATGTTTCATTTTTTCTCTTATTCTCTCACAATCATATGAGCAACTTTTTACTGGCCCAACCTGTATAAATATGTATTTTATAATTCCATATGAGGTCTAAAATTTAAACAAACATATCGTCAGATATCTTGACCAAAGGTATTGTCACTGGCATGTCAGAAATTGTTGACGTGTGGAATATACAACTGATAATCTGAGTTTAAAACTGTTGCATAACCTAACCCAGTGGTAGTTCATTTTTATTAATAAATGATTGGGATAATCTCTTCCCTTCCACAAATAGGTCAAATGCAAAATTTAAAACAACTGTTATTCTGGGACAGGGCTTCTAGATTTAAACCACTATTTTTTTTTTTCATTAATAAAAGGTTTGAATTTTCGCTTAAGTAGAAATAACATTGTTGATAAAAATCAAAAGAAATTGCACTGTGAGTTATGTGCCTACATGTGTGTTTATGACTATGTGCCTGACATGTGTGTCCATGACTATGTGCCCCTGATATGTGTGTCCATGACTATGTGCCTGACATGTGTCCCATCTATGTGCCTTTGTGTCCATGATTATGTTCTCAATTTTGTGTACTTCTAGCCTTCTTCAGGCATGGAATTTTTCTTCTGAACCTTTTTTTGTCCATGGGATATATTTTTTTTTTGCATCAAAAAGCCACAGATGTCTGCTTGGCTTCAATCTGTATCCCCATGTGATTTGTGGCAATATTCTTGTGTTTTCCTTGATTTTGATTTGATTTTTACTTTCTTTCAGTGTTTATGATCAATATTCATTTCAAGTGATTCCTGTCATGGGAAAAGTGGTGGCTGGAGATTGGAAATCCTACCAGTACCTTGTGGAAAGCATCAGACGTTTTCCAAAACAGGTAAACTTCAAAGATAAATTTTGCAGTTTAAATTTTAGATGTTATAAGGTCTATGCTAACAGTTTCTTTTCTCTCCTCTTAATCTCTCTCTTCTTCTTCTTTTGCTTCCAAGTCAACTTTGAATAAACATTTAAATGCAATGTCAATCGTTATCTTCTGTCTTCTTAATTCTTCTTCTTTTTTATTGTCCTCTCTCCTTAATAGTAGATTTTCTCATATTCTCTAAACTCAGTAACCCCTTTGCATCCTAGTGGCTTTATTGCCTTTGATCTTTAAAATTTAAATGCAACATCAATCATTATCTTCTTTTTTTAATTCCTTTCTTTTTATTGTCCTCTCTCCTTAATAGTGGTTTTTCTCATATTCTCTAACACTCAGTAAACCCCTTGTCCCTAGTGGCTTTTATTGCCTTTAATCTTCAAACATTTAAATGTAATGTTCCATTATCTTCTGTTCTTAATTCTTCTTCTTTTATTGTCCTCTCTCCTTAATATTTTTTTCTCATATTCTCTAACACTCAGTAACCCCCCTTGCATCGTTGGCTTTATTGCCTTTGATTTCAAACATTTAAATGTAATGTCAAGTAACCCCTTCTTTTGGCTTTTTGCTCTGGCTTAGGTTTTTTTTTTTTAAAAATGCAAAATGTTCAATCCTAGTGTACCTGGGCCAAGGATTATCCCTCCCAAAAAAAGGAACTCAAGATAAACTTTTGCTTTAAACAGAATGTTGTAAATTTTATTATGGGCCAAAGGTAGCAATAGTTATTAATAAGATGCCAAATCAAAAACATCCATAAATGTTGGTTATATGACTTTGGTAGTTCTTTTAAGTGGCTATTTTCAAAAGAACACCAGGCAAATGTATCAAAACAGAGTTGTAATAGTTATTAATAAGTGATGCCCGATAATCAAAATACTAAATTGATCTGGACGTCTTGGGTATTAATG
Source organism: Acanthosepion pharaonis (assembly GCA_903632075.3). NCBI lineage: Eukaryota > Metazoa > Mollusca > Cephalopoda > Sepiida > Sepiidae > Acanthosepion > Acanthosepion pharaonis. The sequence continues at coordinate 274,099 of CAHIKZ030001386.1, read as the reverse complement.
ATGATAAAATCAAAAGAACTCCAATCAAATGTATCCTGTTATGATCGAGAAGAATTTGAAGTGCCAGGAACCATCTTATATGACTGGTTTATTTTTATGTTGTTGCCAGATAATCAAAAGAACACCAGGCAAATCAATCAGCTGTTATGGGACAGAGTTGTAATAGTTATTAATAAGTGATGCCGATAATCAAAAGAACACTAGTCAAATGTACCAATTATTATGGGACAGGGATAGTAAACGCAAATCAATGACTTTTGCAAGTCTCGTGTTTTTTTTCTCTGTTTTCTTTTCCCTACGCATGATTTATAATCTTTTTTTTTTCCGCTTTGCAGGAAGACTTTGCTACAATGATCCGAACTGCTGGTTTCCGCATGGTCTCCCATGAAAACATTAGTTTTGGCATCACTGCCATTCACTCTGCTTTTAAGTTATAAGTAGCAGCCTCTCGCCTCCTCACCTCTTCTCTCTCTCTCTCTTGAAGTATGAATGAACAGGAAGCCGATACATAAAATTGGCACCTGAGATGCTGTCATGTAAGGAAGATGGAAATAAAATACGTTCAAATATAGAAAAATGGTTTGAAATTTCCGTTCGAGTAATCAACCTCTCTTTAAGCTGAATTCTTACAATAAGAAACAACATTCTAGATATTTGGTAAGACTTTGGATTCTTTTAGAGTGGAATATTTTAATGGCTATGAGAGGTGACTTTTTTTTTTTTGAAACCTATCCTCATTCAAGTTCATACAAATAGAACTCAAGATAAACTTTTACGAAACAGAATGTTTGAAATTTCACTTTCGAATGAATACACTAGATGGCAAGTAGACTTGGATTCTTTTAAAATATTTTTTATGGCTATAAAACTTAAACTTTTCCGAAACAGAAATTATTGATCTGGACGTCTTGGGTATGATGATAAACTACATCCTGCAAGCAAGACCTCTGATCAAGAGGATTTGAAGAGCATGGAACCATCTCTTAATTGATGTTGTTCCCAGAAATGAACTGTCCTCAAGGGGTCCCATAAAATAGTTAATTATTTTTGGGTCAAAACACTATGAAAGTATAAAAATAGATTTTTATAGTAAAATATAAGCAATACATTTTTTTGAAAAAAATTGATTAAACACATTTGACATTCTGATAAAAAACCTCTTTACAAAATATGTCAATGAAACCTGATCTCCAAGCTGATTTCTTACAAAGAATACATATTCTATTCATACAAACCTATCCTAAAAATCTTGTTGGTGTTAAATAACCCATTCACGTTCATTTGCCATATAACAAACCGAAATTATGATGTGAAATTGGAATGAATACACTGATGGCACTGACCCTAAATCTATCACAAAACTAAAATTAAAAGTCATTTTCTGTGCAGAAAATTAACATCCTCTACCAAGTGTTCCAAGAAATAGGACTCAAGATAAACCTTTCCAAATCACAAACTATGATCTGGAATTGGAATGAAAACAGTGATGGTTTCTACCCTAAATCCATCACAAAACCAGAATTAAAAATAAAGACTCACTTTCTGCGCAGAGGAACAGAAAATCAACAACCCTTCCCAAGTGTTCCAAGAAATAGGACTCAAGATAAACCTTTTCAAATCACAAACTATGATCTGGAATTTGAATGAAAACTGTGATGGCTCCTACCCTAAATCCATCATGAATCCAAAATAAAAAAGTCACTTACTGTGTACATGAACTGATCTTTGCATTGGACTTGCAATACATATCCCATGCCAAAATATAAAATAAATTTTAAATGTCAGAGCTTATCAGAGTTGTTGCCACTAAATTAAAACCAGACAAAAAAACTGAGTCATGTACCCACCCTGACTGCTTAAAAGGACCTACTTGATGACACTCAAGGTAATTTGTTTTGTTTGGTTTTATGGCATATCAACCTCAATGGGTTATTTAATACCGACAAGATTTTTATTACTGGTAATTTTTTTTTTATAAAAATGTATTGCTGGTAATATTTTTTTTTTCTGAAATGTATTGCTGGTAATAATTTTTTTTCAAAAAATGTATTGCTGGAAATATTCCTTGTATTTTTACTATAAAATATATTTTTACACTTTCACAGGGTTTTGACCCCAGTTTGAGGGTTAACTATTTGCCCATAGCTGGGACCCTATCAGGTGCCACCACCCTGGATCAGGGCGAACTTGGGAACAACAGCAGTTAAGAGGTGGTTCTGTGCACCTGAAAACCTGATCAGAGGCCTTGTTGCCAGATTTAGTTTCACACCATAACCAGGATCACTCAAAGTAGTACACAGGCAATTCATGGAATTCACCAAGCTAGTAATATATCGTCATCACTGAGCAGACCTTTATTTTTTTTCCAGTCATGATGAATGGTTGTGTTTGCATTAAGGCTCTTTCCTGGGACACACCAGACCTCAAGTGGAATTCATATGCAACAATACGAATTCTCGCATATCATTAAGAGATAAGCAGACAGATTCCTTTTCCCCTGAGTCAACTTAAGTACCCAAATCTTTCAGGAAATTTGTCTTCAGTCCATCTTTGAATCAACTAAAGTGTCAGAATTTTTCAGGATTTCTGTCTCCAGCTGCCTTTGAATTGGCAAACATAAAATGTTATTAATGATTTTTGGTAATCATAAAAGTAGAATCTTTTGAAGATTTTACTACCCATCTTGCTTTCAGGTGGTCTCTTGTTCCGGAACACAGAGGAATGGATAGGGGTGGTGGAGCCCCAGCCATTATTCATATAAACAGCAAAAAGTAGGATGTCGAGGAGAAAGGGGTCCAGCAGTCAGAGTAGTAGGTAGATGATCAGTGAGTGAGTAGCTGCCCAGCATCCAGGGTGGAAGGGACCGGCAGAAGTTATGGAGATAGCAGTTCAGCCGAAGGAAAGATAGCTGGCTAAGTGAGAATTGGTGTGGTTGGTCTTTCTCAACGAGATAATCTTGAAATGCAATTGTCGTTATTCTTTGTGAATTTGATTACGACCAAGTGGGCAAACCTATGCACATAGCAATCAGGTGCATATGCAGACACAGATGACCTTGAAATGTCATCAGGTTGTGCATTGACAGACGACTGTCCTGGGTAAGATGATAAAATATATCCACATCCTGGGTAAGACGATAAACTACATCTGACAGCAGGGAGGTTTTTAGGCACGTGAAGCCACCTCTTAATATCTGGTGTTCCCAGGTCCATCCTGACGCAGGGTGGTAGCACCTGTTAGGGTCCCAGCTATGGGCAAATAGTTAACCCCAAAACTAGGGTCAAAACAAAAGTATAAAAATAGGTTTTAATACCAGCAATACCATTTTGGAAAAATTATTATCAGCAGTACAGTTTGAAAAAGTAAAATATTACCAACAATACAATTTTGAAAAAAAAAAAAAATTATTACCAGCAATACATTTTTGAAAAAAAATATTAACAGTAATACATTTTTAAAAAAAAAATATTACCAATAATAAAAACTTTGTCGGCATTAAATAACCCATTGAGGTTGATATGCCGTAAAACAAACCAAATCAAACCACATCTCACAGGGCAAATATCAGCGGAGATTATCGAGAACAATCGAAAATTGTCGAAGATTACCGAAGAATAAGCGTCGGGTAGGCAGTCCGAGAAAAAGTCCATAAGAAAAAAGTTTGCTGAGCCAAAAAAAGGTAAGCCAAAGTCAAAACATATTATTTCTTTTTTTTTTTTTGGCGAAATATCGGCATATTTTACCGAAAAATCTTTCAGGTTGAATTTCTTTTTTCTTCTTAATCATTAAATAATGTTTTGTAATCTTTGTTTTTTTGTGAAATTTTTATTTTTCTTTAAAGAAAAAAAATGAAACTTAAAATTGCAGACGACATTGAAACGAATAAAAAATTGATCTTTTTTTATAACCTTTTTTTATTACATTTTTGAAGGAAAAAATATTAGCAGCAATAAAAATCTTGTCGGTATTAAAAAATCCATTGAGGTTGATATACCGTAAAACAAACCAAACCAAACCAAACCAAACTGACGGACAAGCAGAACATGTCATCAGACATATATACGATCTACCACTAAAGTTTGGATTCTTTGTTGTACCCTGTATTCAGGGATACAAGATTGCAAATTCATTTCTATTTTAATTTCATTACTATATATCGTTAATTTCCCAATGTTTCCTTATCTCATAAGAAATTCTCCATTGCCCGACAGTTTCGTCTCATTCGATAGCATTTTTCTTTTTTGCAATACGTCCATCTAGATGACATTTTTACGTAGCATCTTTCTTTCTATACGAATTGACACTTCACTAGTAATGCTTCTTTATAAAAACACGTACTTTTTATCACTTTTGTCTAATGTCTTTGAGTCTTTTTCATATTCAAAACGGTCCCAAGACAGATATACATCATCTAAATGACTGAAGACATATTGAATCACCGTTTCCCCCGTATGATTAGTGAAGTTAAGCAATGTCAAGCCTGGTAGGTATCGAGATAGGTGACCACTTGGGAATACCAGGTGTTGTAAGGTTGGATGTGCAGCTGGTGTAGTGGAGGACGAGTCGGAATTGGAAATCTGGGAGCCGTGTTCTAATTCCAGTCATGTTCATTATATTAACTTACGTGCAAATTTTCTTGGGAAAGGTATAAATTCATTTCCCCTCCCCCCGGCTATGGGTTAATTGGCTAGATGTTGTATACGTAAATCATTATTATCTTAAAAACATTTTTACAATCTAAAAATATTTTCTGGCTTTAAATAATCTGCAAAAGGTTGATAAGCCATAAAAAACAATCATAAAAAATTATTTTCGTTTTTGTTTTTCATTTTTATTCTACAAAATATCATGCAATTATATTTTAGTTATATCTTCACCATTATTTATAATGACTTGTTGCCACTTATCAATCAGATCTTTGATACTTTTTTGCTTATTAAACAGTATATTTATTTATTTTCACCTACCGGCCTAAATGTTCTTATTAAAGAAAAATATACGCTCTCCAGTATGATTCGAACCTGCGTCTCTCTGGGCAGAGGTAACCATCGTTAGATTTGACAGAGAACTTAATCAATCAGCAAAGTTGAATAATGCCTTCAAGTGAAATTCTTCTCTTTCACTTCTCTCCATGTTTTTGTTCGCCACTGCCGTAGCCGGGTATTGAACTCACAACTCTTTGGGTCAAGTCACTGGATCCAATCAACGCTTTTATCCACTGGGCCATGTGTCCTTGGAACAAAAACTTGGAGAGTTGATTTAAAGGGAGATAAATGAGACACCCGGAAGAGGCATGGCACGTGGAACTAGAACAATCTACCCCCGGTGGGCGAAATAAAGGGTTCAGTTCGAAATTCCAATCACCTGAAGAACGCCGGAGCGTACAACAGCCGAAACGTCATTAATATGCCAATAAAGATGAGGACAACTGTCCAAAATATGTAAATAATGACAAGCGTCTTGTCGAGAAATAAGAATGCAAAATCTGTTTCCCATGTAGACATTTTATTCAGGGCTTCACCTGTTCATCTGAATGGGTAGGTAGGTTATTCTTGGGACAATTTCTGCTATGTTAGCTGATCCCTTACCAACTCTTCATGCATCTACACACCCTGATGTGGTGGCTGGTAATATGAACGGAGGCTTTGGAAGTGCATGATAGACACGCCCATCTCCTACCAAATACGGACCAGAAATCTTTCCGATACCAAGAAAGACTTAATATATTCCAGCACCTGGATATACCCTATTTCCGGTTTTGTTGCCACTTGATCCCCTAAAACCCCTCATCCACCTCTTTTTCTTCCCGTTCCCCTTTGGTCAAAATGGATGCTGTTTAGAAGACAAGACTTTAAAAGGGATCATCTTCTGGTTTATCAAAAGGAAATACTTGAGATCTAGATAAAGCTACCTTTTTCTTTTCCATATTTGTGTTCATAGTACCACTAGAGTTATCTCGAAATAGGACTGTTTTGAAAAGTGGAAGGTAAGCTGGGGTATTTTAACGGGGCCAAAGCACCATTTATTTAATTATTTTCTTTATTATTGGGTCATTAACCGTGTCCGGTAAGTTGCTCGAAATCAATTGCTCAAAAAATAATTTCTCGAACTATCAATTGCTCGAAAGGCAATTTGCTCGAAACATGTGATTAAAAAAAAAAAATAAAACTACATTGTTTCTAATATTTACTATAAGATAAAATAATACAACTTTATTGTTGTTAACTGAACAGTTAAAACTAGCAGTAGAGCCCGACGTTGCCCGGGGATGTAACAGTAAGAGATAGATCAAGTATCGACCATCATAAAGACTGAAAAATAAAATAGACAAAGATTATTGTTTAAGGTTGACGGACACGCATGTCTTAATTAGTTTTTTTTTTTTTTTTTTTGGTCAAACCCAAACTGAAACAAAACATTGTTTTCAATCGTTATGAGTCTACCGATTGAATAAATTTTATTATAAACAATTGTCTTGTAAATGGAATTTTTAAAAGCATTCTGAATGTAAAAATAAAAAAAAAAACATGTGCAAGACAATAAGAAACACTACCTACCAAAAACAAGTGAAGTTTTGTTGAAATCGGTTTGAAAAATGTAGGAAATCCGATCCCATATATAAACGAACACACACACATACAAACAACCTGGGTATTATAATAAGTATAACTCGATATGAGTTATTCCCCTTTCATTTTGGCGATGCCTCTTAATCGTGTTTTCAAATTGATTTCGTGCAAAAACAAATGTGTTTTTCCCATTTTTGGCGCTGTCAGAACCACCGCAAGGTAATTTTATATAGTCCTGTGAAGTTTTGTTGAAATCGGTTGAAAAATGTAGGAAATCCGATCCAATATATAAACGAACAGACACACACACACACACACACACAAACTGGGTTTTATAATAAGTATGATTAAAGAACGAGTACATCTATATAGTAAGTCTTATTTTTTCTCGAAAGGCAGTTTGTTCGAAACCTGTGCTTAAAAAAAATAAAACACGTGTTAAGCATTTCCTTTTTTTGCACATTTCTAGTAAATCTTATTGTTCACTGTTTTGTCCTTAATATATATATATATATATATATATATATATCCATCCAAACACAACTTCTTTCCTTTTTCGCTCTCAACAAAAGTTATGTCCATCACTAGGGTTCGAGATCTCCAAAATTACTGAAATAGAAAACAAATATAGAAAAAAAAATATCAGGACTGCTAAAGTTGAGTGTTGTGGGTTCCTTTTATATCCAACTCCGTTGACGTGTCGTGAGACGGCACAGTTTACGTAGTGCTTCGAGCTTCGAAATTACTTCGAGCAATCTGTCTTTCGAGCAATTGATAGTTCGAGAAATTATTTTTCGAACAATTGATTTCGAGCAATTTACCTACATCCGTAATTAACAGTCGTTAAAACTTAAATTGAAAAGCGACATATAGTTATAGGCACATGGACGTATTGTATTTAGCGCTGTTACATTCCGCCATTTTTGAGGCAGCCTCATGGTACCATCCTTCCAGAACTTGGCTTCTGTTTGGATGATGACCTGGTGTATGTAATAATGGCATCTCAAATTCCCTGGTTCTATAAAGGCAGGTAATCTTTTGGAACCTATTCTGCTTATTTTCTTTTCAATCCAAGAATGGAAACAAATCACTTTTTGGTATCAAAAACAATTAAACCATTTTGATAACATTATAGAAAACATTTATTTAGTCAGATATTTGCATATTGAAATTCGGTTCTCGTCATATTTCTGTTCAGAAGTCTGATACTTTTTTACTCGAGTGTCAATTAGCGACATTCGAACTGAATAGCTGCTGTCGCAAAGATTCAATGAAAGACCTATCAAATTTATGACTAAAAGATTTACCACATTTTTAACTTCAAGAGGAATTCTTTTACACTATTTACATTATTCGGACTATTGTCCTCATCTTATCGCCATATTTATTACAACGTTGTACGCTCTTCTTCAGATGGTTGGAATTTCGCTCACTGGGGTAGACTGTTCTAGTTCCACGTGCCGTGCTTAATGGATGTCAGTTATCAGTTATCTCCTGTTAATTCTCCTCTCCAAGTTCTCCACTTAACCAGGTATTGAACTCACACTCTTTGGGTTCTGTCACTGGATTTTGTTACGGGTTGATAATTGTAACAAAGGAAAAAAAAATGATTTACCACAACACAGAGCTAAATCACAAACAAATATTTAATTTACTAAAACAGAACATAAAATATATACAGGATAAACAATTGTGGCCTACAAAACAGAAAACAAAGAGTTACTGGCGAAGTGTTACGAGGAAGAAGGAAAGGGTATCAAATATCTTTATCACTTTAGGGCTAGTGAAGTAATCTAAGTGCTATATTTGGAAATCCACAAAGGTGTGTAAATAAATATTAATTTTTAGTTAGGTCGATGAAAATTAGTCAAAATTCTATTTACCAACTTTGTTCCATGAAATTCTCTTTTGGGTTTTGGTTGGTCGGCAACTTTTTATAGAGATTCTTTCGGCTGGATATAATAGTCCTTGAATCAAAAGCCGGAGTTGATAACAGCAGAAATTCTCATTCAGCAACTGACAACCCTTTTCTAAAATCCCATTTTTATAGGGGCTAACACTTAATTTGCATATTTCTAGATGTTTCTCGAATCATCTAGATTTTTCTCGAATATACTAGAATGATCTAGAATCTTCCAAACATTCTATTTCTAATTTCTCTATTTTACAACTACTTCATGAATGAAAACTTTTTGTAATAACAAGTAGAACTCAGTGGAATCCCTTATTATAGAAATGCATCCTCGTAACAATTTCACCAAAGCCTTTATCCACCGTGCCATGTGTCTTTGAGGACATCTGTGTATGCATTTCTAGGTATTATAAACCTAATGTCTTAAGCAACCATTTTTTAGTGCTCATATTGCATTTTTTTCCTGTTATCATTGCATGTTTTTACCAGAGATCATATTGCAATTTTTGTTGTTATTGTTGCTTTTCTCTGGCACTCCTTATTACTGGTTCCCATATTGTATACATTTCTATGCTTAGTCGGCTCAGGAGATTTTTCTGGCCTAGCATATGTGCTGAT